>CM042011.1:7082282-7374782 GCA_023525715.1 Cichorium intybus | reverse complement strand
TAGGATAAACAGCTTCACTCTGTGACATGCTACTAGAGTCACCTCTTATGCTCGTTTTCCCTTTATTGTCTGAACCACGACGTTTGCCTGATCCTTCTGGTTTACGGGTTGGAACTAACGCAGGACATGTAGTTCTTGTGTGACCCCTTTGATGGCAACGAGAACATTCTTTTATTATTGGACCCTCACCTTGTGACGGAATGCGATCCATATTTCTCGGTCTTCCAGGTAGACGTCTGTCCATGACTGGGGGTAATACAAAAATCAAATCGTCCGGTATCTCCCAATCACAAGGGGTGGGTAGAGGGTTGATAATGGACTCGTAAGTCTTTCTATAAAACACAACCAGATATGCATTGTGCACCCATCCAGTGCAATCTCCATGGTTTAAGCTATTTAAAACTCTTATTAGATGGCCACAAGGTATGCCAGATAGTTGCCACTTTCGACATGAACACGTTGCCTCTGCAAAATCGACAATCGCATCCCTAAGGAAGTCTACAACCTGGAATCTTGTACTTGAAATTGGATGGACTAGCCAGTTGCTGCTTTTAGTCATTCTTTTACGAATCTTTGCTTCCGCCCATGGAGTAAGTGTTGTTTTTATATCATCTAAATAAATATTTCAAGTTACCGGGTCAAAATTTACAATACAAAGTAAATACGACAACGTTATTAGTGTATCATGAACGATGTAAGTCTTACTTGCACGATTGCGGCGTTCAAAATACCATTGCTGCATTGTTGTTCGAAAAAAGTCAATGAGCATCAAGACTGGCATCTTTCTGGCGTAGCGGGATAGTGCGTTTATGGACTCCGCGCTGTTAGATGTCATCATATTATACCGCATGCCTTCAAATCTAGACCGAGCCCATTTTTCTGGACATGCCCTGTCCAAGTACGCATACAATTCAGGATTATAATTGTTAATCCTTTGCATCCAATCATTAAATTCTTCGATTGTATATGCTTTACACGCCCCCCAAAAGAATGACTTGATGGTTTTCTTGGATCCAAACTTGGTCACTACATTAGAATATAAATGATGACCACAAATTCCATGATGTGAGGTCGGAAAAATGTTTTCAATGGCTGCGGCTATTGCCGCATGCCTATCAGATATGAAACTAAGAGATCCCATGTCGCCAACGCAATCGTGCAGTTTCTCCATGAACCAAGACCATGTTTCCGTGCACTCGCTCTTGCATATTGCATATGCTACCGGTAATATTTGATTATTACCATCCATTGCAACTGCCAATAACATAGTGCCCTTGAAGTCGCCCTTGAGGTGGGCAGCGTCTACCACCAATGTAGGTCTACACCAATTGCGGAAAGCAGTTAACTACAAAAAAGTTTGTTGTGTTATTGATATGGTTACATTCGTATAGTGGTAGTGAAATTTATTAGTTACAACAATACTTACAGCGCAGCCTAATGAAATATATATAAATTGAAATCGATCATCACCATCTTTTCTGATTGAAGTTACAGTTCCGGGATTATGCTTTTGCAAGTTGTAGCAATACACAGGGAGTCTTGTGAACGATTCCGCTGGATCACCCCTTAACAGATACAATGCATGTTGTTTCGCCCTCCATGCTTGTTTGTAACTAATATCAATTCTGTACTTTGAATTGATATCACGAATTATGTCGTTGCCACGATATACCCTACTTTGGTTGGCAGCCATTACCTCAGACAAAAGATGACCCAATACTTTCTTGTTTGCTTGGCGATGGTTTGGGTTGAGTTGTGAAGACGAGCACGTGTGTTCATCAACAATCTTAGTGCATTGAAATGAGCCGTCGCCGCCTTTTTCAGATGTAGCTGTAAAACACCAACTACAGTTATCTTGACAACAAATAGCCTCATACCTTGTTTTTGTTGATCTTCTAACTTTGTATTGAAAGCCTTCGGTCATACTTTTAACACCAAGTGCAAGTTTCATAGCGTCTTTGTCTTTATAGGCTTGGAAAACTCTAATCTTTTGTGATGGGTGGTGGCTGTAAGATGCGGTTTTTATTTTTGATGGTACAGGACATGGCGGCGGCTGTGGCATACCGTACAACAATGTGCTTTTTAACCGATTGTGTCGAGCATCCTCCGACCCTCCTTCGTGGTCGTTTTGATCAGCCGTCACTCCTTCGTCACGATCACTTCCTTCCAAGTCGGATAAACGTAAATCACCATCCACGGGATCCCCATCTGTATCTTTCCTACTTTTCATCTCTATATAAAGGTGTGCTCTTATGGTCTAATGCGTATATTTTTGTTGTATCTGAGTTTGTTCCATCGTCAAAATATCAAATGGCAAGAACTTGCAGTTGTTGCGGTTATCCTACACTAATACGTGTGTCGAATACAAGCAGAAACCCAGGAAGACAGTTCTATGCTTGTAGTAACAAGGTAATATTATAATATCGAACCCACCTATGTTTTATAATATGATCGTACTATATGATAACCTTTGCTGTAATATCATTAATACATATGCTAAACTGTGGCTTTAATGGGTGGGTCGATGAAGACAATGTTGTTGCCAGAATTCAAAGAGATAGAGAACTAAGAAGGCTTCAACTCGAGAATCGAAATTTGAAGATCGTCCTAGTGCTCAGTTGGATGCTTTTTGTAGCCGTACTAGTTTATAAACTCTAATTACCATATAACGGTGATGAATTATGTAATGGTAGTAAAGTAAATCCTTATATGACTTTACTGAACCATCTAGTAGTTTTCCTAATGTGTGTAACGTCGTTGGAATCTACTTATAATTTCTATGTTGTCCTTAAAGATCCAACAGGTAAACATACTAAGGTAAATGCAACATATCATTCGGAGTTTGCAGAAAGAAATAGAAGCAATTTAGGTAAATGCAGCTAAAGACAAAGCTAATACAAAGCTAATGGGGGGAAAACAACGAAATACGCTTAACACAAAGGTCATATATCTAATACAAAGCTAATGGGGGAAAACATTTAAGACAAAGCTAAAGGGGGTAAAACATCCACCATGTTGACAGGTACATGCCATTCACTTTGAGGGGGTACAGCCTGCACCACTTCCGTTTGATATGCAGCTCTATATGCAGCCGTAGTGAAATAAATGTTCACCGTATTAAAATCTTCCTGTAACATCATATAGGTTCGATACGCAGCCAGGCCGTGACGACATGGAATACCAGAACTCCTAAATTTTCCACAATCACAAGTGTGTTCACGCAGGTTAACTAGATATGTTTTCGTGAAGTCACGGACAAAAAACTCGGTGTTGTATAATTCCGTTACTTCACATGGTTCAGACTTGCGCATTCGTCTATAAAGTATGTTCTCTGCATACGGGGTCAGTTCATGATGAAGCATGCCTGAAACAAATCATTAAGAAATTAGCATAAGTCAAAGTATCTTACACACAAATATAATTAAATAATAACGATTAACCTCCTAAAGCACCGCGATCAGCATAAATACGTTGCAGCATGTCAACGAAAGACCGAAGAAGTGATATTATTGGTAAATCTTGCTGAGCTGCAGAGACCCAACGAATCTCATCGGGCATTATTATGGAGAGGATGTTGTAACGGAAAATAGGGAACATCACCCGTGCCCATTTTTCTTGAGAAATACCTTCAAACCAGGTCATTATATCTTGGCCCCCGTGTTGGACCAAAACATCTCTAAGTATAGCAAAGTTCGGTTCAAAATGACGTAATTCGTAAGCCTTGCAAGTCTGCCAGAAAATATGTGGACATTCTTGGAATATTGGCATTCTATCAACAAAATATTTAAACACACTTTTGCAACAATATCCATGGTAACAGTGTGGGAACACATGAGATATGGCGACGTCTAAGTGATTGGACAATTTGGTAATGAAACAAACTTCTCTAGCATTTCTAAAGCATTCATGTAGTCTCATAAGGAACCATGTCCACGAATCTAACGATTCTGAGATTCCAAGACCGATTGCTATTGGTAGAGGTTGATGGTTTCCATCTACCGAGACCGCTACGTACATTGTATGGACGTATGGTCCATTCAATGGTAGGCACTCCAGTAAAATGACTGGTAGGGTGGTAGAAAGGAATGTATGCATCTACAAAAAGGTTTACAACAAATGTTAGTAGTATAAAGTTGTGATCATTAGATTAAAAATATGATCAGAATAACAACTTACGACACATCCTACAGCCATAAAACAAAATTCAAATCGTTTCTGGGCATCTTGCTTTATGCTAGTGATTGTATGTGGGTTCGCAAGTTGAAGGTTATGGAAGAAGAGGGGAAGGCGGGTAAAGCTTTGTTTGTGTTGCTTGGTTGATGTACTCATTTTGGATAATAATTGAAATACAAACTGATTGATTACAAAGTATGGAGATATCCACGTATTTATATCCTACTCATTTCCATTACTATTGGCTGCGTTTTCCATATGCAGAAAATGTCCTTGACAAGACAGGACACTGCTCCCTATTAAAAGACACCAAAGAGTACCCTGTGGACATGACATTTCACTGCATGGACACTATACGGGCTCCCATGGGCTGCGTTTTCCTCTAGATGGCTGCGTTTTCCGTATGCAGAAAATGTCGTTGACAAGACAGGACACTGCTCCCTATTAAAAGACACCAAAGGGTACCCTGTGGACATGACATTTCACTGCATGGACACTATACGGGCTCCCATGGGCTGCGTTTTCCTCTAGATGGGCTGCGTTTTCCGTATGCAGAAAATGTCGTTGACAAGACAGGACACTGCTCCCTATTAAAAGACACCAAAGGGTACCCTGTGGACATGACATTTCACTGCATGGACACTATACGGGCTCCCATGGGCTGCGTTTTCCTCTAGATGGGCTGCGTTTTCCTCTAGATGGGCTGCGTTTTCCGTATGCAGAAAATGTCGTTGACAAGACAGGACACTGCTCCCTATTAAAAGACACCAAAGGGTACCCTGTGGACATGACATTTCACTGCATGGACACTATACGGGCTCCCATGGGCTGCGTTTTCCTCTAGATGGGCTGCGTTTTCCTCTAGATGGGCTGCGTTTTCCGTATGCAGAAAATGTCGTTGACAAGACAGGACACTGCTCCCTATTAAAAGACACCAAAGGGTACCCTGTGGACATGACATTTCACTGCATGGACACTATACGGGCTCCCATGGGCTGCGTTTTCCTCTAGATGGGCTGCGTTTTCCTCTAGATGGGCTGCGTTTTCCGTATGCAGAAAATGTCGTTGACAAGACAGGACACTGCTCCCTATTAAAAGACACCAAAGGGTACCCTGTGGACATGACATTTCACTGCATGGACACTATACGGGCTCCCATGGGCTGCGTTTTCCTCTAGATGGGCTGCGTTTTCCTCTAGATGGGCTGCGTTTTCCGTATGCAGATGACATTTCGCAGTCAAACCCACTTATTTCGTAGTCAAACTAACACATGCGATTTCCCTAATTTCTATATAAATAAACTTTTTCATGTCAACTATCACATCTACACAATCAATCAAATTTAGATATTTTTTATTTGTAAACATGTCTGATCAATCACAGAAGTTAAAACGGGTATTGGAAAAACGCAAGGCTCCTTCTACATCAACAACTCCACCTACTATTGATGATAGGATGCCAGAGGAAATGAAAAGAATTCTCCTTCACAGCGCCTCTGAAGTCGACAAACAAATTCAATCAATTGCTGAAGATACAAAATTCTTAGAGGGTCAACGGAGATTACTTGACGGTAAAAAAAATTGGATAGCTTCAAAAAAACAAGAAGTAATAGAAGCTGAGAAATGGATTAAGTCAACCAAAGCAAACATTGATCGAGAGATGGATAATGTTTTGTCACTTGGGCAAGAAATTACTGAGAAAAAGTTTTGGGTAGCTAATATGAAAAAAAACTATCCATATGAGTTTCCTGAGTGGCAAATTAAAGATTAGTTTTTCTATTTGGTAGGTATTAATTATTTCTATTTCAATGTTGGTATTTAGGGTCCCAGTAGTCATTTGTCGCTTGTTGTTTGTATCTCAGTAGTTATTGTTTGTATCACTTTATGTATTTCCGTACTCTATATATCTTTATATTTAATGGTCACATCAACCCCCTCCCCTGTATTATTATTTCCCACCTACCATTCTAAATGTTCTATATATACACCTTATTTCACCTTAACATTCTTCACACCAAACCATTATCACTCATCGAAAATATCGTAGCCCAAATATGTCTGCTTCATCCTCAGACCGACAAGGAAAACCTTGGCTCATGCCTGAAGCCCTTAGAAAACTAGTTACACAGAAGGAAGAGGAGATTGAATCTCAAAACAAATCTATTAGGCAGCAAAAAAAACAGTTGGATGAAATGCAGGAAGAGGTTGTCAAAAAAATTAAATGGGTCAAAAAGACACAACAAGATATCAAACAGGCAACTATCTGGGTGCAAAAACAAAAGGAGGCTGTTGAACAGGGCGACCTGGAGCTCCAAATTAAGGTCAAGGAAATGAAAAGGAAAAACAATTGGGTGATTGCAGAGAAAAAAAAATATCCTCTTGATTTCCCAGATTTATGTGATAGTAATTAGACGTATTGCGTATGTTTCTCATGTTTCTATTATCATGTAACCTCTTGATTAGGATGTGCTTTTATAATATTTGTCTTTGTTTTTATTTAATATCAGTACTAAATATTACTATATATGAGTTTCCTTGATTAGGATGTGCTTTTATAATATTTGTCTTTGTTTTTATTTAATATCAGTACTAAATATTACTATATAAACGTTACCGACAACCATCTTTAGACCTTCAAAAAGTAAATATATCCGACATCAAATATTTTGGTTAATCATGATTGTGAACACATCTACTGATACACTTCACGTTAAAAAAAATTCAAGTAAATCGGAGTTCGTATGGAGAAACTACGGCCGTTCAAAGTTGGACAAAATAAAAATAAACGTTACCGACAACCATCTTTAGACCTTCAAAAAGTAAATCTATCCGACATCAAATAATTTGGTTAATCATGTTTGTGAACACATCTACTGATACACTTCACGTTAAAAAAAATTCAAGTAAATCGGAGTTCGTATGGAGAAACTACGGCCGTTCAAAGTTGGACAAAATAAAAATAAACGTTACCGACAACCATCTTTAGACCTTCAAAAAGTAAATCTATCCGATATCAAATAATTTGGTTAATCATGTTTGTGAACACATCGAGTAATACACTTCTCGTTAAAAAAAAATTCAACTAAATCGGTGTTCGTATGAACAAACAACGAGGGTTCAAAGTTGGACAAATAATTAATAAACTTTACCGACAACCTTTTTTAGAGGTTCCAAACGAACACTTTCGGACATCAAAAATTATTTTTAATAATGTTTGTGAACACATCTACTCATACACTTCACGTTAAAAAAAACTTCAATTCAATCCGACTTCGTATGAACAAATGATGAGTGTTCAAAGTTGGACAAAAAATATAACTAAACTCATGAACCTCAAGAACATGTGGGAGGAGAGGGGAGGAAAACGCAGGGGAAGGGGAGGAAAACGCAGGGGAGAGGGAGGAAAACGCAGGGGAGCTTGAAGATGGCTTGAATATGGCTTGAAGAGAGGAAAACGCAGGCAAAGGGGCCAAAACGCAGCTAATCCCCACGAAAACGCAGCTTATGGCTGCGTGAATGACCAAAACGCAGCTAAAGGGGACGAAAACGCAGGCGCCCCCTGCGGCCTGCGTTTTCGTTGGCTAGTTTGAGGCAGGACCCGATTTTTTGGCTATTTTGAGGCAAACCCCTAAGGGATTAGGCTATTTTAGTCATTTTCTCTTTTTTTTTTTTAAACCCGGGAGATATATAATTATTACAAACAATCCAAGATATATTACAAACAATCCAAGATATATTATCATTATGAAAAATTCATTTTTTATTTTTATATCATTAATAACAATAATATCACATCATTAACTTCATTAAGGGTACGATACGATAATAGTGGAATATCCAATATACCTGTCAATATTAATAAATTATAAGGATATTGTACGATAAAATCATTGGAAATCAATATTCTTCTATATATTACGAATGCATAATTTTAGGAACAACAAAGTTGTCAAAACTTGTACAAATTTGAAGTTGACAAGTATATAAAAATATTTTAACAATAAAAGATTCATGAATAATTTCTTATGACAAAACAAATAATAAGAATTATAATTGCGGTTTTCAAAAAAAAAATATTTGGTTTATTTTCAGAATAATTATAAAATAACAATCCACAATGCAAGTGAGTGTACACGTTTAAGTGCAATACTTGGCAAGTGGCAACCGATGCTACCCTGGTTTTTGCAATCTTCTCTGGTAAAAAGAAAAGAAAATAGTCAATGACATACGAGATTACCGGATGAGCAGGTCAGATGAGTGATGACCGACTACACCGGTAACTTATCACGTGCGCATCTTTTTTAAACGTAAAACTCACGCCCACTAAAAAAAACACCCAATCAGCTGTCGGTTGCCCACGTGACACGTCACTGGAATTGCGGGCCGGTTAATTAAACGAGCTATTCACAAAAATATTTAAAAAAAGTCGTATCATATTATTAATGTATTTTTTGTTTTAGGTTGATAACATAAAAGATATTTTAGTTTGTTTAAAATTCGGCTTTAACTTATTGTATTTTTTTTTTCATAAAACCATTCATATTTTAAATAATTTTATAGTGATCATCATTCGTTTTATTTTATAATTTATAATAATTATTTTAATTGAAATATTATGTGAAAAGTTTCATATCAATATTTGAAACAAATATTAGAACTCTATTTGCAGTGAAAATTATACGTAAAGTTGTCTATATATGAATTTTGACTTCGTAAGTGCAACTCTTTAACCATGTTGTGAGTGCATAGGATGTCCAAGCGATTCCACCAAATTTTGAATGCGTCGGAGGTAAGGAGTTTTCTGAGTTGACAACATACAATCATGACTTTCATTTGTAATAATGGTTGCAACAGTTTTTTTTTTTTTTTTTTTTTTTTTGAGAAAATATGACTGGTTTTTATTAATTTTTCGAAAGTATGTGTGGTTTTGATAGAACAAAAAAAATAGTTTTTAAATCGGATTTTGACCAAACTAGAGTGATTTTTATGTTATTACCCCTTTTGTTTTCAGTATACATTGTAAATTTATTATATTTACTCTTAACAATTTACAAAATGAATCTTTTATGATTAACAAAGAATTATAATTTTAGTTCAAGATTGTTCTTTTTAGGGTGAGCATGAGTTGGTTTGTGGTAAATTTTAACCCAAATCGTAAAGTTCAAGACAATTTTTTTTTTGGTTTTTTGTTTGCGTTTTCGATTTGGACCCATAAGTTTTTGGTTATTTGATTCAAAACTAAAACCCAACTAATTTTAAAATAGAACTACATTGTCTTTCTCTTAAAAGTGGTTGCTCTTCCTTCTTCTTCTTCTTCATACATAATGCTATGTGGGATGCTATATTGCTTCTGTGTTATATCTACTTTTTTTAAGCAAGTGATGTGAAATTGAAAAATTATATTATCTTCTAGTTAACTCCTTCCGCCTTCTACAATTTTACCTTCTTCCTATTTAAGTATTGATTTTATTTAACCTAAATGATATTCAAGCAAGTTGTCTTATTATTCTTACTATTCATATATTAATTTGTTTTTAATTAGAATCATACAAGGACACTAAACACACATACATACATCCATACAAATGTTAAGTCTCTTTTAATCGTCTTTCGTTTCATAATTATCTCTATATGCATTAGTATAAAACAAAATTACATCAAAATCCTAAATCAATAAATTATAGAATACAAAATGAAATTGCATAATCAGATCTTCTTTACATTTTCATGCACTTTAAATGACAAAACAAAAAGAGAAGAAAAACAAGTTTGAGTAATCAAACATGAAAATAATATTCTTATATAAGCAAAACACTTCAATTAACAAATCAATTAAGTATTATAAGTTGAAAAGTTATATAGGAAAAATATTTTAATAAACAAATGAATTAAGTAACACAAGTTGAAATGTTTTAGGAGTTATGTAGCCAAGACATTTCAATTAACCAATACATTAAAGGGATAATTACCTGACAGGCTAACGAACTTTTAAAATTGTTCTCATTTGGTCATTGAAATTATTTTTGTGTTTGATTTACCCAATTAACTTTTTAAAATCGTTCACATTTGGTCACCGAACTTATTTTTGTGCTTGATTTATCCTTGAACTTTTTAAATTTGTTTACATTTAGTCATTTATGTTTTTTTTCATAAATATTACTATTATGTTATTGGTCATATATGTACAAAAAAAATAAGTTTAATGGTCATATGTGTACAAATAAAATAAGTTTAATGATCATATGTGTACATACAAAACATAAGTGACTAAATACGAAATATTTTAAAAAGTTCATGGATAAATCAAACACAAAAATAAGTTCAGTGACCAGATATGAACAATTTTAAAAGTTCATTACTTTATCAAGTCATTATCCCTATATTAAATAACATAAGCTGAAAAATTATGATAGTTTCAAATGAATATAAATCAAAATAAAATATATATTTTGAACTATATTAATTTGGATAACCTACATTATAACAATATAAAGATATAGTTTCATAATTAAAACAATTTTAAATACGAGTCAAACATCATTTTTTAATTAATCTTTTATATAATTCAAGAAAATAGGTAAATGAGTTCGTTTTCAAAACCGGACTCCACTTGCATTAGGATGAAGATTTCCATGTTTGAAAACAAAAACGTGAAATGTGATTGGGACCATTATTTAAAAAAAGTTTAGACAGTTGTGCACTAAAATAAAAAAAGGACTTTTAAGCATGAACTATTAAACTTAAAGTAATGCAACACATGTCAAATTAAACTATTCATGGCGTGCTATCTGGTCATAAATACGTGTCATATTTTGATTTGAGAAGTATTTTATATTTAAAGACAAAAGAAAAACGTTTCGAGTTAAATTATTATTTAAGTGTTAAATACAAGTTGGGGCTAGCCCACTTTACTAATAAGGTGATTACTAACAAGGAGGTCATGAGTTCAAACCCTAACACTAATATAACAATGAGTAGTTTAGGAGTAGGAGTATGATAGATTTGCCGTTCAAAAAATAAAAATAAAATTTAAGTGTTAAATACAGAATACAATAAGCGCAATTTCATCTTACTCTTTAGACAAAATACATGTTTGCTCCCCAAGTTTCTCTCACGTTGCATTATTTGTCCAACTATCAGCTTTGCTGCATTATTAGTTACTATTTGAAACTATATTAGCAAGGTTAGTCCCCTGCACAATTGCACTAACTTGTTACTTTGCTTCCATCAAGAACCCTCATGTGCATCACTAGGGATTAAATTGCAAGACAATCAATAATTGAGCAAACCGATAATAAACAAATTTCACACACACAGTAATGTAATCGAACAGCAATAAAAACACATAATTTAGCATGGTTCACCGAATAGAGTAATAAGCTACATCCATGTGCGAACGGCAAACACACACACACACACATATTATTTAATCGACAAAACCTGTAAATGCAATCGCTAACCTGCTTGTATCTAGCCTAGGTTTTTCGTCTTGCACACTTCGACATAGATGAATAAAGGGGTGGGTCATATATATATATATATATATATATATATATATATATATATATATATATATATATATATATATATATATATATATATATATATATATATATATATATATGTATATGTATATGCATATGCATATGCATATGCATATGCATATGTATATATATATATATATATATATATATATATATATATATATATATATATATATATATATATATATATATATATATATATATATATATATATATATATATATATATATATATATATATATATATATATATATATATATATATATATATATATATATATATATATATATATATATATATATATAGAGAGAGAGAGAGAGAGAGATTAAAGTTCAATTGAGAATCTAAAAAAGCCTAGGAACCTAAGAACCCATTTTATGAACTATTTTTCTACACAATATTTTTCAAAAAAAATATACCAAAATTTTTGTTATGATGCGTCTAGAAGATTTCAAAAAAATAATAATAATAAAAAAATCATTTTTTTATTTTTTTCATTAGGGTTTAGCGTTTAGGGTTTAGGGTTTAGGGTTTAGAAGATTTCAAAAAAAAAAATTTCAAAAAAAATCATTTTTTAATTTTTTTTTTCATATGGGTTTAGGGTTTAGGGTTTAAAAATCTCTTGGACGATTTAAATAAAAAATTGGATGGAATTTTTTTTGAAAAATATTTTGCAGAAAAAAAGTTCATTGGTTCCTAGGGTTTTTTAGGTTCTCTCATGATCTCGTCCCTATATATATATATATATATATATATATATATATATATATATATATATATATATATATATATATATATATATATATATATATATATATATATATGTATGTATGTATGTATGTATGTATGTATGTATGTATGTATGTATGTATGTATGTATGTATGTATGTATGTATGTATGTATGTATGTATGTATATATATATATATATATATATATATATATATATATATATATATATATATATATATATATATATATATATATATATATGCATGAGATGCCCTAGCTGCTAACCAGGCCAAATCTATACGAATCAGTCAGATGCATCTAAGGTTTACACGACACTGCATATATGTTGCTCGGTGCAGCCAACCAGGCACCAAAACTTTAGTCTTCCAATAATTTACAGTGTTCCTCGTCACCGCAGATCCTGGAACTCGTCATTTTAGATTATTATTTACATATTAGATCCTTCTGATTCTTTGAAACCGATATCCACTCCATCATCGTACATTTCCATATTCACACCTCAACTTTTCCGACCACCTTCACTGCGGTCCACCTTGATATCGAAGTTTTAGTAACTTTGGTCCACAAATATTGTATGGATACCGCAGATGTGGCTTAAAATATTGAGCGGGATCCCGCCCTTGGTCCACGTAATAGCAATGAGGTCAAGGGTTAACCAACTCCACATCCCAACACAACTATGAGCTTGTTGCAACATTGGTCCCTATTCCAAACTATATTAGCAAGGGTAGTCCTTGCACTAACGATCATTACTGTGCTTCTGTCAATAACCCTCACGTGCCATGTATATGAGGATAATTTCTTTTTCCCCCTTAAACTCTCTTGTTTTTACCCATGTTTCTTGAGGCTACTTAAAGGACCCAAATGTCTAATACAACCAGATTAGTGTAACTGAATTGAACTTAAATATAATCCAAATGGTAACCTAAAAATAATTTGTATACTAAACTAAATGTTATCCAAATGGTAAGGATAATGTAATCCAAAGCAAATGAAGTGAAAGAGGTTGTCTATAAGCACTTGAACACAAATTATGATCATAATAACTTCAAACAAAATAAGAGAAACAAGGTGTATATATACCATTCAAAGGAAATTCAAAATTGATTAATTTTAAACAAATAATGCAAGCAAAAACTTTAAAGATGACCACCATTGATCATAATCTATTCATTACAACAAGTACATAGCCATCAATAACTTACATTTAACTAATCCAAACCATGACATCTACTTACCAAAATCTAGTTACCAAGCTACAATTACCAAAACCTACAACCATGTACAACTATCCGACTTAACCTACACCACCTTCACAAACAACCTCCAACATAGACAATTCAATTGTCCTTCATTTCATCATCCTCACCACCACCTTTACCATTACCAATAGACTGCGCTACTCCACATGCCTTAGTCATGACTGCCATTCTCCATACTACCTTTCTCCACCACACTTAAAATTGTTAGAGTCTTGATCAATCTTTATGCTTTCATACATAATAATGGCTTGGGATTTTTCAATTTCTTCAACAACCTCTCCTCCTTCATGCACCACACTGACGAGGGAATTGTCAGCCTCATCATCAAAATATATTCCATTTTTATTCAATGGGCCATCATCTAGGTAGTCTTCATAATTCACTATTAGGAAGGAAATGTCATGTTATATGTATACATGGACTTCCTTAATGTATGCAACAAAGTGAGACATAAAGATGATGTCTTTATCAGCCTGTAGGGCTATTAGGCCATTGTCCAAATCAATTAGGGCTTCCAGAAATGCTGACAAAAGAGGAGAGCTTCATCATACTTGAGTTCCCTTATCATGGTATAAAGACCGAACATGGTAAAATACTCTCGGTCTATCACATAAAAGTAGTCAACCTCCTTATTAATGTATATGTTTCCAGGGATGGGGTGAATAACCCACTATGATGCATCTTTATAGTGAAGATGTTGTCATAACCTCCTATAGATGTATGCCAATAAATGGTTTAAGGACTAATAGAATTTCATACAAAAAAATGACAATCAAAATAAACAACATACAAGGAAATGTTCAGAACTCATATTAATGTCACAAACGTAGAATCAAAGCTTTAGAACTGGAAAACATTTACAACCATAACTTAAGAACTAACAATCAAATGGGAAGAATGGAGTACATATTGTATATACGATTGATGTAACACCCCTTTCTCAAACCATAATTTAATATAGTTTATATTACAAAACATTTTACAAAACGTGACCATGAAAAGTCACCTAATTTTTTTTTTATAAACTTTATTCTGAAAGGGTATTACAGACTCAATACAGAAACCATAATTTAAACTTATCTGTAATTTACGTAGTCCCAGCTTCAAGTCACAATAAGTAACCTAGCTCCTGCTCCACTCACCTAAGTACATAGCATTTAAAAACAAGTAGTACGTGAGACATAAAGTCTCGTAAGTAATATGGGTTTTAGACCCAAAACTTTTCCAAAACTTTTCTGCTCAAAACTTGATTTATAAACAAATAAACTACAAGAACATATTTCTCATAACATATCTCAAATCTCTTTTCTGGTATATCTTTAAAACTTATAAACATTTTTCACAAAATTACTTCTTTTCTTAAAACTGCTTTCTTTATTTAAAATAGTTTTCTTCCTTTTAAAATACTTTCTCTATTTAAAAATACTTTCTTTCTCTTTTACTTGTGACCAAACTAAAACTCATGAATTAATTTATTTTAATTCATTCTACTAGCTCACCTTGCGAGACAGAACAGATCCATCTGCTAGGTTTGCTCATTCTGTCTCCCCTTTGTGACTTGGAACGAATTCAAGCACAAGGGTATACTAAGCTAGACAACTACTTCGCGACGGGAGGTAACATCCCAGTAGTGTCTTCTGATCCCCCGATTATGTGGGTGATCTTAGTCCGGACAACTAGCTCTTACTCAACTGGCTCATACTTCTTATCTCGTTACTTTCTTTATTTTGCTTCTTGAATTGGTCAAAGTGGGACACAATTTATTTTAAACTCAAACTCATAAACTCTTTTAACTTATAATCAAAATACTTTCAAACTAGCTTCAACATCTTTATCTCACTTGTGAAGCTTCTTTCAAAATAAGTTTATAACTAAACTTCTTTAAAATCTGTTTAAAACACTTAGCTCATACATATATAAAGAGCTACTTTCAAAACTGTTTCCAAACGTCAACATTTTAAATAACTGAAAATCTTATTTTCAGAAAATCATAACTTTGCTATGTACTATAAAAATCCTCATATACTCACCTTGGTTTAGATATAAACCACTATGCTTCTTATACGCCTTTTTCCTTTCTGTGCTCTCTAGTATTTGAAGCACCTCCTACACATATATCACATATATATTTCATAAATATATGCTACAACTGACTCTACAGTTCTAAGGTCTCATATGACACAACATCAAGTCGTAACAAGTATATGACTACTAGAAATCATTTTTCTATGAATTATATACTCTTTAATGTACTCGTATTCTACTACAGTACCCCGAGGGGTCGTATTCTAAATTTTATAATTTTCCACATGGTTTCATACCATTTTAAGGCTATGGTATGAGTTATAGACCAAATGGACATGTCTAGCATCAAGTTCAAATCTCAAAATTTGACAGAAGTGCTGCCCAGCAAGAGCACGACTCGTGCTCTTTTTGTGCTTAGGGAAGCACGACTTGTGCCAATAGTACATAGCTATTTCTTGGCTCTACAGTGGAGCACGACTCGTGCACCTCATAGGCTAAAAAGGCACGACTCGTGCCACACCTGCAGACTCCATTTTAAGTCCGATTTTTGAGCTGCAGACCTCTGTTTTGACCCATTAAGTGCTTAATACTTATCTTAATCATTTTACTATCATTCCATGACTAAAACCCTTGCTTTACATCAGGTTTTAAGCCATGGAATCACTGATTCCAATTCCAATTTCTTGAAAACCCGTTTTTGGAAATTTTCACTAAAAATTCATTTTTTTGAAATTAACCACTTAGGAGTGTCTTAATACATCCCTAGTGATCATTTGGACTCAACAAAACCATAAAAACTGGTCTTGATAATGAAGACCCGTGAATTAGGGTTCTTAAGCAATATTTTCATCTTTTTCTTAATTTTAACAACACATCACAATTGAAGTGTGTTTACTTGATGTGTTAATCTAACTAGATATGAATGAATTTCTGGAAACTTCACATGAGCTTCATAACCCGATTTTCCAGATTTCATCTCAAGAAGATGATGAATAGTAGAGGTCCTTACCTTGATTACTTGGAAATCTTCCATTCCTACTTCAATTCCTTGGCAAAGCTTCCATAATTTCTTCTTCTCTCTTGCTCTCTCTCGTTCTTCTGGAGAATTCTATAAAAATCTGATTTGAGAGATGGATAATATCTCTTATTTATATTTAATTTTTATAAAAATGTTTACATTTTAGTCCCTAATCTTCTATCTTCTTTACAAATATGGTCCTAAGACCCAAAATTTACAATTTAAGTTCCATTAACTTCTATTTTAACATTTTACTAACATTTTGGTCATTTCCATGTCAAATGACCATTTTGCCCTTTTCGGCTAATTTTTACTATTCACGCGGTAAAACTCCAAATTTTACATAGTCTTTTATTTCTTATACCATTATTCCACAAATCACATATTATTTTACATATTGGTCTTATAATGTGTTAAAAGACCATTTTACCCTTTACACTATTTCGCGGGTTCTTACAGTTGACATCAACGTGCTAACAATTTACATCTCTTACTCCATGTTTTGCATAAATTGTCTACTTGATCAACTCAATTATTGTTTGGGTTCAATGGTGGTCGACGATCAAGTGCGGATGATACTCATGTTAGTGTATTGTAAATGAAATAACTGTGCGATAAATACAGACACATTGGCAAAAAGACGAAAATACCCTCATGTGCATGGCACATGAGGGTTCTTGACGGAAGCAAAGAGCAAGTCCTAGAGCAAGGGACTAACCTTGATGGACCAATGTTGCAACAAAGCTCATAGTTGGACGAACAATGCAATAAACCAAAAACATTAGGGACCAAACATGTTATTTTGTCCAATTTTTGTTTTAGCTACTGAAATTTTAATTTAAATATTGAACTGTCACAAAAGTTTCATCAAAATGAATTAACTAATATATTTTGCATTTATTTAGGACCAATCAAAATGATAAATAACATTTTTTTTATCTAAAATCAAGGTTGTAAAAGTCGTTAGGCGGTAGGCGGGCGGTCGACTGGGGCCTAGGACTAGTCGATCTAGGCGAGGACTAGTCGGGCACCTAGGCGGGGAGTATTAATTGTAACAAAATTTATTTAAAAATAATAATAAATAGTACATATACCTTAACAAAATAAGTTAATAACCATAAAATTGATACAACAATAACAATGTACTTTTGCTAAAAGAGATGAAACCAGCTCACTGAGGGTTAAAATCGTCCAGAGCCACCAGAAAGTGCATAATCTGCTTCAGCCCCCAAACTATACAAGAGCAACAATTGCACAGGAACAACCTGAATGGTCCACATGTTGCATAATCAAATTCTGCATATTAAAAAAAACACAATTCAGAACAAATTTCACCAAAACAAAATTGAAAATCATTTCATATAATAATCAAATCAAAAGAGCAACCTGAATCCGAGGTAGCTTCATAACAGCTTTAATACAATCAGCAATGAACTACAAAAACCAACTCATAAGAACTACAATCAGCAATGAACTACAAAAACCAACTCATAACTTGGAATCAAACCTTGGATCAAATAATCAAATAATGAAACATGTAATCAAATAATGAAACCTGTACCATAACTTGGAATCAAACCTTTGATCAAATAATGAACTACAATCAGCAATCGCTGAAAAGCAATCACAGAAAATCAGCAGTCACTGTGTGCAAAATTAAGAACCTGTAATCGAGAACAAACGAAATCAGGAAACCGTGAACAAACTTAAATTAAGAGCCTGTAATCGAGAAATACGAAATCAGGAAATCCTTTGAAATCAAACCATGAAATCGGAAATCAGAAATCCTTAAATTAAGAACCTGTAATCGATAAATCGGAAATCCTTTGAAATCAAACCAGGAAATCGAGAACCGGTAATCGAGAAATACGAAATCAGGAAACTGTGTGCAAAATCAAAACCAACTTACGATTGGGAGGAACCAACTTACGATTCAGGAGGAGGCGGCGACGACGAAAGCAGGAGGAGGCGACGGTGGAAGAACCAGAAGAACCGGAGGAAGTAGAAGAGGTAGGCGAACGATGGAGGCGGGATCGATTCATGTTACTGTAAAATCAGGCGGAGCTTTACCTCGGAAATCAGGCGGAGGAAGCCGCAGGCGGAGGAAGAAGATGAAGAGGCCGGAGGAAGACGCCGGCGGAGGAAGACGCAGGCGGAGGAAGCGAAGGTTTTGACACTCTCGTGAAAATGGGAGGGAGAGAAACGAAGGTTTTGGGGATTAGGTCGATTTTTTTTAGCCGCAGTCGGAAAAAAGAGGGGGAATTTTGACATTTTCGTTAACGCCTATTAACCGATTTTGACCGCCTATTTCCGCCTAATCCGCCTTTGACCGAAGTTGACTATGCCCGACTTATTGAACCGCATAGTACTAAACGTAGGCAGTAATGGTCCGCCTAGCGCCTAGGCGGCCGCCTAGGCCGACTTTTACAACACTGTCTAAAATGAAACTTTTTGACTTCAATTTTTTTGGTAATTTTAAAATCAACGTAACGACATGAAAATTAAAATAATTTTAATTGGCATTGTTTATAGTTAATATGCAGGCCAACACATGCATATGCCGTGAACTCATCGTGGGTGAAATAAAAAAGATTTTATCGCATAAAAAAGTATATTATTTTGTTATCATATGAATACTCTTATTGACAAAAAAAATACAATATTTAATGTTTTAGAAAAAAACTTGTGTAAGTTTTTTAATTTGGTTATGGATATTTGGTTTGAAAGCCCGTATTTATAAAACCGATCGAAATAGATAATATTTTTTAATATAAAATTATTTAAAGATATTTATGATTAAATATTTCCATTAAACTACAATAAATCCTACCATGAAGTCTTCCACGAGGAACTTGTGATTAGCACCACAGTTTTTTTTCTCTAGAAAAATAACCTTTCGTGTGTCTTAAGTGATACTTTTAATCTGATCTTAGCATTAATCTATACTTACTAATCTATCTATCTATACATACTAATAAACAAGGCATTTTAATTGCCAAGTGGCATGTCTTAGAAGCTAGAATGCCACATGTAATTTTCTTCATAATTCTAATTTTATCACAATTTATTAAAATCAAATTAAATCCCCATAAATAATGAACAATAGCAAAAAATCAACAATTGCCTTCAATCACTCATATTAATCGTAACTGATTTTTGCCAATCAGCCTTTAATTCGTGCCCATCACTCACGTTTTCAAAGTTTATAGATTTTTATAATTAATTCAAATTTATTGATATATGCATAAATTGTCTTATCTAAAAGAATTTAACAAACAAAATTTAATTGTGCTCAATTAATTTAAGGTGCTGGTTTTTTGGGTTATTGCGATATGTTGCTATATATATCACTAGGTTAGAAACCCGTGTAATACACGGGATGATTAAAAATGTATAAAAAAATATGAAAAATATCAATATTGCAGATGATAAAATTGTCATTTGTGAATTTTGTTTATTTTGATATTTTATATGATATGATAAATTTTGCCGGTTTTAGATAAGAATTACAAACGCTATGTTCAAATAAAATATGATTAAAATGAATAATAAGTACCAAAAGTAATAAAAGAATAATATTGAAAATGAAAGATGTAATAATAATTCAAAATGCTCGAAATACTTCTTTGTATACAACATTTGATGTCCTATTTGTAATTTTACCCTCTATCTAAAATCAGTAGTTTAAGTCATTGTCTACTTTTAACTCTGGATAATGCAACATACAGCTGACCATGTGTGAAAACTGGTTCTTTTAAAAAGGATAAAGATAATCAGTACTCGAGTCATCCTTCCAAGTAACCCTGTTGGCTATTGGGATTTTGAGGTGCTGCCCCTGAAAGTCTTCTGAATCAAAAACAGCAAGTACACCAAATCAGGAAATACAATAAATCGTATTAGAAAAGGATATAATCGTCAAAACATTTTAAAAAGCAAACCTGGAATTTCTCATTATCAGCAGACAGCAAGTTGCGGAGCACTAATTGAACTTCGGTCTCCTTTAAAGGAGACTGTAGATTTGCAATATCCTTATTTTTAGCTTCCTCCATATCAGCCTACAAATTTTATAAAAAATAGTTAGAACTAAAGATTTGCTTTCCTATAATCTTTTATTATTAATTACTTGTATATAAAGATGTAAAGAATGATGTAAAAAGGTTAAAAAGTGCCAATTTATCTTCCATGTCCTTTAAAGAAGATTGTAGTCTGCAGTTTGCTTTTTTAGCTTCCTCCATATCATCCTACATTTAAAAACAAAGGAAATAATGTAGTTAGAATTTTAGTTTTTCCTTTTGTAATATCTTATTACATGTGTTGTTTATCAAGAAATAAAAGAAATTGTTGAAAATTAAAAAGCACCAAAGTAGACTGCAGTGTGCTATTTCATTATTTTTAGCTTCCTCCATATTAGCCTACAAAAGTTAAAAACATGTCCTTATCGGGATAATAGTTCCCTGCAAAGGGCGTGCTGATTCAAATTGACAGTAACTTAATAATGGAAATGAAAAAAAAAAAAACATACAGGATAATAGTTTCCCATTCCTCTCTCTAGTCACGAATCTGCCATAAAAATGAAATTTGATTACATTTCCATTTAAAGCCAAGTGTTTTTTCAAGAACTTAATATTTAATGGGAGTAATCAACATACTCTTTCAAGAAAATCTCGCCCATTAGAATTCGAGTAAAATTTTTATTGCTCTTTATGGTGCTTGTTATCTGAGTTACAATCTCTTTTCCAACTCCATCTTCAATAGGTATGGGCCCACCTGAAGTTGAGATTATACATTTTTAGTGAGAACATAGCCCAAATAAGATAAAAGTAAGGAAAGTTAAACTTACTGTAAATTCAACTCCAGCATATTCTTTATTGTTGAACACTCTAGTGATCTGGACACAAGAGGAAACAACCAGCAAAAAGCAACATCATCACCACCCTAAGAGGAGAGCACCAAATCAAACTCATCAAACATCAGCAATCATAAAGAAAATCGATTTCAAGAATCAATCTCAAACTCATCAAACAATCAACAATGCCAAATCAATCAAGCAAATAAAATCGAACTTCATTATCGAAGTAAAGTACCTATCTCAAGAAAATCGATAGAGTCCAGCAATCTTAAAGAAAATTGACCATATTGGGTTTCATATCCTGAAAATAGACATTTTAAGAAAATAAATTTTTGTTTCCAAAATCATTAAGCAAACATAATATTGGCGAACCAGAGATGTAATAGATATACAAAAGTGAACCATGTATGTCAACTTTAAAGATTGCCTGTTTAGTTTTAAAAAGCTAACCAAAAGTGAAGCCTAAATAAAAAATAACATAAATTGAAGTATAAAAAACCATTGTGGAACATAGTCAACAGGAGAAGAAGAGACATTGGTCTTTTTTGTTCTGTTTCCATATACCAGAATCTGCATCTACCCTCTCACAGATTTGATTGATCAAATGGCTTGACATATACACAACCAGGGTAAACCATGAATCAATTTCCTACACTAAACCACAACTAAAGGGAAGCCACAGTCACAATTAGAAACATACTTATTAGCCTTGAATACAATACAGCAGATGGAATGAGATTATTTCATATTGGCATTTATCAGATAAAATATTTTTAAAAGTAAAAGATCAGATAAATATCAATATGAAAATTCAGTCCCGCATGACATCGAAATAAAAAACATATATAATGGAGGTCAGTACTTGAAGAGAATGAGCTTAACAGCTTAACAAACTTTGTGTACCTGTAGCAATGTACTCAAATGCTTCATAAATACATCTAAGAACCTCATTTTAAAGGTCTAGATGTTCTTCATGACCATAGGTTGACTTAGTCACTTCCGTTCTAAGATTCATGCAGGTAGAATTCGATAATTTTAGAAAAAAATGAACTGAATTGACTAAAGGTTTACATTGAAATGATTCAATTTAGAGCTCAAACACAAGCTGTTTTTCAATTGTTTTAAAGAATGGTCTGAATTCAAAATTACAACATGCGAGGACGTGTGAAGCTATAACTAACAAAATCAAGGTGAGTTACTAATTGCTTAAGAAACTGACAACTTCATTGTTCGAACTTGAATTCTTTTCTTGTCCAGATTATAATCGATGAAATAGAAGGGGAGTCGTACCAGTTGTAAGGTGTGAAGATGAAGGTTGAACCCTAGATCCCGTTTCGACTGCGATGAGAGATGGCGAAGAAGGTTGCCGTCGTCGTGAGCCTAGAAATTTGGATAGAGAAGAAAATGATGAAGCGTTCGTCAAATTCGGGTCAAAAAGAGGGGTATAAATGAAGCGGAATCGTAACGGCTTAACCTATAAATAATGAAAAGCCGATCCATTCCATGTCTATCTCCAGATTATAGCTGTGTAGTTAGAGATTTATTAATTTTGAAACGGAAATAGAAGCAAACATCGGTTACATGCTTTCAAAATCGAAAACATAATTGAGAATTTAAGAAAATTCAGAAAATGACACGTGTCAGATAGAGAAGAGGGTTTAAAAAATGGACACGTGGCAAAAATTATTTTTATTTATTAGGTATAGTAGATTTGTACTATTTTATTTATTAAAAGGTTTTGTATTAGAAAACTAAATTTGTTTGTATTAGTTACGTTAATATTTATGATTTTAAAGTATAATTTAGTTTTGAAGTACATCATGAATATTAGCGTAAAATCTGAAAGAAAATAAATTTTCAAATGTTAAAAATATTTTAATAGAATAATACTTTTTCAATAATACATCATAACAAGATGTATTTTAAATATCTTCATTTACTAATATAGTAAATTATAGTTATATATGACATTTTTTATGTTAAATCGACTAAATATTAAAACACTAGGTATAGTAATGTTATATTCTATATTTTTATTTCTAATTCAAAACTAAGACGTATTTTTATTTTAATAAAAAATAGCTTATTGAATAAAATAAACCGTTATCCGGAGTTGAAAAGAAAATAGCTCCCAATTCAAGGTTTAAGGCCTTGCAATTCAAAATATTGGCAAATTATATTAAAATCAATATTTTCATAAATAAACAACTTTATGAGTGACACTCCAAAGGATATCACTTGACAATCAAAACTTTACCAAAAGCTATTGAAGATTCTAATAGAGCATGAGTTTACATATGAAATGTCGTGTATCAAGAAGTTTACATGACATAAAAATACAATTGTGTCGTTTGGAATATAACATGTTTACATATAGTATTAATCGTCAAAAGAAAACCACTCACGAAAAGAGAACAATTTGACGCCTACCAAAAAAGATCTATTATAGTATTTAACAACTATATTTGTTGGTTTAATATACATAAATAAATCTTTGTATATATTGTGAGTTAATTATAATGTCGTTAAGTTCAAACATTAATAGCAAATTATTTTTTGGGACTCTTAATTTTTTAAGATAAAATAGTATCATGCATTTTTTTTTAATCTGAAACAACAATATAATTTTATATTAAACCCAAAATAACAAAACTTTAATTTGTAATTCAAAACCACATAATTTTATTTTCAACTCAAAATGCCAAAATCACAACATTTTTTTCTTTTTATTCCAAATCAGCAATGCAATTATACTTTTTATATTTATGAAAATGCCTATTGAATAAAAACTAATCGCCCACAAATTTATTCACCGAAAGAAAACTATTTACCGCCGCGGCATCGCGCGGGTACATACTTAGTTATTCTACTAAAAACATCATCTTGAAGCGTCTATTATTGGGTTGGTAATCTTTTTCTAGATATGATATTTGATCATTTGGCCCAAGCCCAACTACATATAGCGTCAAACCGTCGACCACAACCACAATCCACAATGAGCAAAACTCTTCATCGGAGAAGTTGGCTGTGTATTTGGTAACCTCTTTTGGTGGCTTGAATATGACTTGATAAAGATTGAAAAGTCTAAGTTTATCGTCATATATATTTATTTGACATGACCCACAGCAAAAACAAACCAATAAACCGAAGACTCGTGATAAAACAAACTCAAATAAATAGTTTCGAACATTAATTACTTAATTAATCACCCAAGCCCAAATACCATTTGACTAAGTCCAATCGGCAACCACTTTGGGTTTATTTGGTTTAACGTAACATTTAGTAACGAGAGGTTCCTGCCAATCCTCCGTTAAATGTTAATATCATATTTAATCAAATTAATAATATTTTAAAATATTTATCATCATTTAATATGAATAAGAGGATGAATAGGTAGAAAATATAGAAGGTTATTAAATTTTCCTTTAGTAATAAATAGCTTGACGTTCGTTACAGATGCATATTCATGATTGTTTTTTTTAAACCGAAAAAAGGTAAACAGTTTTTTGATAACCGGTTGGAAGAAAATCAATTTAGGTAAATCGAACAGGCGATTATGTTCCGGTTGAATAAAATATGGGATCGGTTTTTTAACCGGGTTAAAAAACCGTTTTTTTTTTCCGTGACCGTCAAAAAATGGCTATTTTCTATAAAACCGGGTTTTTTTAATCAATTTATAGCCATTTAAACCCCAAATTTACAATTTTACCCTCTATGGGTAGTATACTAGTATACATATGTGTTGATTCATCTGGTTTCAACACCCCGCAAAAACTGGTCACTATTATTGACGTTTTTTGTATTCTCGACCTATTTTCTTGAAATTTCAAAATGTCATCATCACAAGCTTCCGCTTCCGCTGGTAGTTCCGGTGTAACGAAAAACTATACCAACAACGATATATTGGAAATTAAACCAACAACGCGAAACCTGGATGTTTGGTCAAATTTCGATTATTGTATTATGAAAGATCTTGTGAAGAAAAGTCACAAATATAGTTCGTGCAAAGCGGTCCAACAAAGCAATACTGATCCGACGCAAACTAATATCAGATTCGATGACGATTTATTTATTTACGACAACGATACGGTACGAGAAGCATTTGCCAATTTTGTCATCCAAAAAGCACTTTCATTCGACCACTTCGACAAGCCTCGATTTGCGAAAATAATCAAAACGAAAGTTTAACACCGATATAGCGCTGTAAGCCTTACTACTCTTAGACGTGACGCAATTTAACTTTGGAATAAAGCAAAATCCAAAATAATTATAGGCTTTGTAAACTACAATAGTTCGGTGTCGTTTACTTGTGACGTTTGGACCGCCCCCACGGAAATGCAATTCCTACTTAGCTGTTACTGCACATTGGCTTCATCTCGAAAGTTGGTTAATGATGAAACAGACCAATACTTTAAAATTATTTGATTATCCTCTAATTGATATTCCATCCAGAAAGTTGGTTAATGATGAAACAGACCAATAATTTTAAATTATTTGATTATGCTCATATGAGTGCAAGTTTAAGAAAACTTTTATAAGACGTTATGGTAGAATATCAATTAGAAGATAAAGTTTTTTTCAATTTCACTTGATAATGTTTCAAACAATACAAACGCCATCAGCCAACTAAATATAAGACCAAAATTAATTTTAAATGACGTGTTTTTTCATACCCGGTGTGTTACACATATTATTAATATAAGTGTGCAAGCCAGACTTCTTGTTTTGATGAATTACACATGAAATTTTGAAACTTATCATCCACAATTTATGGTTCAAGTAATGAACGACAAATAAATTAGCGTTATTTTTGTCATCAATGTAACGCACCTTGTCGAAAAGATGGAATTCTACTTGTATTATGTTTGAAAGTATTTTACGACAAAAACTCACACTCCACGCTTTTATTGAAATCCTTGTCGAAAAACGTTGATCGGTTTCAATCCCCAAATCAGATTGTGTACTACTTTAACAACTAACCAATTTTCAACACGTTTTTAAAGAGTCAACAACTTTGTTGTCAGGAGTTTACTATCATATACTCTGTTAGTTTTAAACCAAATTTTTGCTATGACGGAAAAATTTGCAAATTACAGAATGTCGTCCAATTTAATGTTTTCTAACATGATTATTGCCACGAAAACCAACTTTTTAAAATACTTTCAGGAATGTCATTAGTTTTTACACGTGTCGTGACCCTAACTTCTATTATAAATGTAGGCCGTGTAGTAATTTTATCGGGAAAAATTGCCGCAAACTTAGGGATAAGTGAACTCGAACCACATTTCGCTGAAACTAAAATTTATAAATTTAATGTGCATTTCAAACAATTATTCCACCATTATGCAACCAAGTATGGTCAATAAAGTAATTCAATAGTTGATCATATTCGGAGGGGATGGCAACTATATAACACTTTGACGGAGGATGCGACTAAACGCCAACGAACTTCGGCCACATGTAGTGAATTAGGCAATTATATGGCATCAAACTTTTAGTCCACTTTATCATCGATGAAATTAACAACCTTGACATTTAGGCTTGGTGGAAAGAAAATAAACCGCAATTCCCGATTCTAGCCTCCTTGGCTCGCGACTTACTAACCGTCCAAGCTTTCACGGTAGCTTTGGAATCTGTTTTTTTTCTTTTAGTGGCAGGGTTATAATGGAACAAAGGTCTAAGCTTACCGCTCGATCGATGAAAGTATACGTGTTCTTGAAGGATTATTTGGATGGGGTTGAAAAGATACAACATTGAGTTTCGCTTGAAGGGCCGCTTTTACCTCTCGTCGAAGAGTATACCCATAAAGAAGAAGTTGGATAAGGGATATCACCTCCAATGGCCGAAGTAGATGATGACGAAGTTGAAGAGTTATCAGATTAAGTTGAAGACGACCAAGTTGAAGACTATAATTGCTACTATTTTAAGTATTGACGTTTATCTAATTCGAAGTTTAAACTATGTTAGTTGAAGTTGAAGACTATAATTTCTAGTATCGACGTTTACGTTTATGTAATTCGAAGTTCAAACTAGGACTAGGTTATTCGAAGTTGAAGACTATAATTACTACTATTTTTCATATCGCCGTTTACGTTTATGTAATTTGAAGCTCAATCTATGTTATTTGAAATTCAAACAATGTTGTTTCTTATTTTGTATCGTAAACCAAATATAATACAAGTTTTGATGTGTTTTTGGAGTAAAATTTGGAAGAAAAAAAAATAGTTTTTTTAGGTTAAAACGAAACCGATTGGACCGGTTATTCATTTTACATTTTTACCCGTAAAAAACCACCTAAAACCGGTTAGGTTTTAACCGAAACCAATTTCAAACGAAACCGGTTTTTTCAAAGATCGGTTATAATAAAAAGAAAAAGACTCAAACAGGTTTTAACCGGTCAAGTGCACCTCTAACGTTGGCCATAAAAGCCCACTTTGCAAATACAAGAATTTTTAGATTCAGAGTACTAATTTATGAAGAGGGTTAAGTGGTTAACATTTAGGTTGATGTAAGACAAGCCACGAACTCACAAAGCATTAATCGAGAAGATGTTAAATTAAATATTTAAAACATTTTGCGACTTTTTAGAGCATGATATAAAGAGACACAAAACCTCCTCTATCCGTTTAACAACTGCCGAAATTAACGGTCTCTTCTTAGGATTCTCAAAAGTGCAACAAATCGCAAGTTCTAACAATTGCACCATTTGCATCCCGGTCTTTTTCTTATTGTACACACGAAGCCCTTCATAAAAAACATCTATGATCGCATTTTCTTGGAACATCAATCTCACCCATTTCGCAAGGCTAAAACCCTCTTCTTCATTAACTAAATCTTTACCCGTACAAAGTTCAAGAACCAAAACCCCAAAACTATAAACATCGCCTTGTTGGCTAGCACGTTTGACTTCTGGTGCACGATATTCAGATGACATTTTGACTTTACCAAATAATTGAGGTATTCCAAACTCAGATATCTTGACAACACATGATTCATCTAAGAATATATTCGATGATCTTATGTTTCCATGACAAACACCACGACCTCGTTTATGGATATGATCAATACCACAAGCTACACCATAAGCAACCTTCATTCGAGTTTTCCAATTCAAATTGGTCCTATCTTTACCTCCTACACCCAAAACAACAAAATTTAAGTATCGGTATTCTATTTAGATGCTTTTACAATTCGTTGCATGGATTCAGTTCAGCCAAAATCAGCTAGATTTTGGCTAAACTGAATGCATCTTAACTGTCTGCTAAGATTTCTGACTAACATAAGCGAAAAAGTCAAGATTTACCATGTAAAAGAGAATACAAGCTACCCATAGGCATGTAATCATATACAAGAAGTTGTTGATGCTTGGAAAACATGTATGCTTTAAAAGGCAACAAATTTTCATGAGAAACTTGTCCTAATTCTTGAAGATTTTCTTTGCTTATTCCATATGCAAATTGCCCTTTAAATCTCTTGACAGCCACAACCTCACCAATCTTCAAGAATGCCTTGTAAGTATTTCCTAAATTGCCCTTCCCCATCAACTTAGCATCCGAAGATAACAAATCCTGCAAATTGTATTTTTCATCGGTTTCTTGAATGAACTCAAGACGATCTTCTCCATCCTCGGCCATGCTCACAAGACCCAAAATTTATGGCAAAAAACTGTATTTTTTCTATAGAAAAACAAAGTCTCTTGAGGAATTTATAGAAAATCGGCATTAAGTTGGTTGTCAGCGAAAAGTCTTCACTTAATTTTTTATGTAAAAAAATTATAATAGGAAAGAATATTATGTTGACTTTCTCTAATGAAATGAGTTAGCCGGTTAATCCAAATTAATTAGGATAAAATGACATACCAAACTATGCTAGTTGTGAGAATAACATGGGATCATTCTTTATACCCAAATTTCTTTATTTGTATTTGTTAATAATGACGTTCATATAAAAAATGATCTCAAGAATATTTGTCCAATTATTTGAACGATATTAGGTATCATACACATGAAATAGAAGACGCATCAAATCATAGAACGAATAGAAATTCGATTTAGAAACCAAAAGAAGTTCTAGATTAATCTGAATGATACTTTTATACGAAAGGAAGATCTTCACAATTTCTACAAAAATCGAACCTTAAGAATAAGAGCTATATATCCACTACAACAACAAAATCAAGAAATGTTGTAATTAATAAACAGCAAATTTGAATACCGTTTCAATGAAATCGTTTAGATCAATCCTTATTCCTCAACATCTCAATCCTCGCCTTCAACTGCTCAACCGTGCTGATCATGTGAGTCACAGAGTACAACAACCAATAAAATACCAAAGCGGAGATGCTCAATAAAACGTTACGCTGGCACTTCATCATCGATTTCTGTAGATGCAATTGCTCTGTTGGGGAACATGACTCAGGCGGATCACACATCTGTCTGTTTTCGTACTTATAGTAGATATCCATGAATAGGAACAGAGAAAATGGGACGACGGAAAAGAAAGGTTTGAGGAGGTTACGGATGACGGCGACTAAGCCCTTTCGGAGCGGACCAAGACCTGGCATCGTGAGTAGAAGGACCATGATTGCTTCTGCGCCGGTAGCGTACCCTATAACAACCCATTCTAACGCCATTGTTGATTGATATTGTTTGACAAATGAACGAACCCTAGATCTGGTGTGTGTTTGATTGTTTATCGTGAAGAAGGAGAAGAAAAGGAGAACGAATTTGGTTGATGGTGGTCGGTTGTTGGTTTTACGGGCACTTGTGGTGCACACATGGCGTTTTGCTAGCGAATTAAGGAAAATCTAATAAGGGAAATTACTTTGCCACAGTAAATGAGACTTAAATATTTTCGGTTATTTTTTAGGTAAAAAAATATTTTAAAATCCTTAAGGGTGCGTTTAGTTACAGAAAACTGTTTTCCGTTTTCCATTTTTTATTTTCAGAAAAACGAAATGAGTTTTCATTTTCAGTTTTCTATTGAAAATTTAGAAAACGCGTTTAGATAAAACCAATTCCGTTTTCATTTTCTATTTTAGAAAAACAAAAAACGTGTTTAGATATCTATTTTCTATCAATTTTCATTTTCCAATTTTTGATTTGGGGTTGTGCGGGTAAGTGGGTAGGGTGAGTGTATGGGGGTGGGGTGGGGGTAGGTGGAGGTGGAGGTGGAGGTGGAGGTGGAGGTGGAGTGAGGTGGGGGTGGGTGAGGGTTGGGTGGAGGTGGGGTGGGGTGGGGGGTAGGTGGAGGTAGAGGTGGAGTGAGGTGGGGGTGGGTGGTGGTGGGCGAGGGTTGGGTAGGGTGGGTGGTGGGTGGGGTTGGGTGGGGTGGGGGTAGGAGGTGGAGGTGGAGTGAGGTGGGGGTGGTGGGTGAGGGTTGGGTAGGGTGGGTGGTGGGTGTGGTTGGTGGGGGTAGGTGGAGGTGGGTGGGTGGGGTGGGGGTAAGAGGTGGAGGTGGAGTGAAGTGGGGGTGGGTGGTGGTGGGTGAGGGTTGGGTAAGGTGGGTGGTGGGTGGGGGTAGGTGGAGGTGGGTGGGTGGGGTGGGGGTAAGAGGTGGAGGTGGAGTGAGGTGGGGGTGGGTGGTGGTGGGTGAGGGTGGGGTAGGGTAGGGGTGGTGGGGGTAGGTGGAGATGGGTTGCGTGGGGGTGGGGGTGGGCGTGAGTGGAGGTGGGTGGGTGGTGGTAGGTGCGGTGGGGGTGTGTGGGGGTAGGGTGGGGTGGGTAGGGTGGGTAGTGTGGTGGGGTGAGGGTGGGTGTAGATGTAAATTTAGGGGTGTAGGTGAGAATGAGTGTGTGTGTGTGTGTTTTTTTATATTTTAGAAAAATTTTGGAAATAGAAAATTTAAAAAAACAATAAATTTGGGTTTTCCAAAATTTTTCAAAATCTTTGTAATTTTTGGAAAATGAAAAATTTTCATTTTCTTGGAAAATTTGATGAACTAAACGCCTTTTCCGATTTCTCATTTTTTTTGGAAAATTTTTCCAGAAAACAGAGCAGTTTTCCGCAACTAAACGCACCCTAAACATTTCATATTTTAAAAGCCTATTAGCTGATAACAAGTTGAATAAATAGAACCTTTTTTTTTTTTTTTCTAATAGATGTGCTTCTTCTTGGAACTCTAGCTAAACACAAACAAAAGAATTAATCACCAAATTGAATGTGGTGCTTGTGTTTTGGTGCCAAAAAATCAGCCGACCAAAAGGGAACAAAGAAAAAAATGAATAACATTATTCTTATTTATTTTAGTGTTTTCCTTCCTTTGAGGAGACATATCCTTCTTTCTTTTGCGGAAATAGTAGCACTATAATAGGCAATAGGAGAGAGAAAGAGAGATATTTAATTTTACGATAGTCTTATGCGTTTCCTGATGACCATGGTAATCTACTCTGACAAGAAAACACTTGCAAGATTAAGATGTACAAAAACTAGTAGATGAATAAATTGCCAAGAGACGGCCCGTCGATTTCACATCTTTTCTACGCCGACGATGCGATCTTTGCTGGGGAATGGGATATTGATAGCATCAAAAATCTTTCTCGAATTCTTAAATGCTTTCATATATCATCGGGTTTAAAAGTTAATTTTTTTAAATCTCGTATTTTTGGAATTGGTGTCTCAGATGTTGAATTACGGGAAACTGCTCGTGTTCTTGGGTGTTTGGAAGGTGCTTTCCCTTTTACATATTTAGGGTCCCTGTTGGAGCTAATATGTTGCTTATGAAAAATTAGAAGCCAATCCTTGATCGTTTTTACTCGAAACTATCGATGTGGAAAGCTAAATCTTTATCTTTTGGGGGTCGTCTCACTCTCATAAAATCCGTTCTTGGTAGCCTCCCAACCTACTACATGTCCCTATTTAAAGCACCACAAGGTATCATAGAAAATCTTGAAAAGATCAGACGCAAGTTTCTTTGGGGTGGGGAGAACTCAAAAAGAAGATTCATTGGGTTGACTGGTCGATGGTCATTGCCCCAATATCAAACGGCGGTCTTGGAGTTGGAACGTTGTTAGCTCAAAACATTTCCCTTTTAATCAAATGGTGGTGGAGGTTGATGAATGAAAAGGAGTGTCTGTGGAAGGATGTCATCATGAGCATTCACAATCTGTACAACAAACCGGCTTCCTACATAGCCCGCAAAACTGCATGTGGTGTCTGGTGTAACATATCCAGGGCGGTCAATTCTATCAAAAATTTCAACATTGACACCAACGATATCTTTTCCCTAATTCCGGGATCGGGAGTCAAAATTCTTTTCTGGAAAGACGCTTGGTGTGGTAACATCCCATTTCAATTTAAATTTCCTCACTTATATTTGATTGAGTCGGTGAAATGTTGTTTATTGGAGGATCGTTTATCTATCAATGGATTCTCATGGATGTGGAAATTCGAACCTTTGGGGGCAGCAGAACTGAATGAGCTTCTTCAATTATACAAAGATATTGGTGACAAAGTTAACACGAGCAACTGTAAGTTTGGTTTTAGTTTCAATCTTAACTCTGATGGTGGTTATACGGTTAAATCCATGAGGAAGTTTATTGAGTCTAGACTGATCCCATACAAAGGGCATAATCTCTACTGGTCAATGTTAGTTCCCTTAAAAGTGAGGTGCTTTATTTGGAGGGCTTCTTTGAGTCGAATTCCGGTGGCTGACACCCTGGCGGTTAGAGGTATTATCACTTCTAACACACTATGCCCATTATGCAACAAGGAATACGAAACAACAAATCACTTATTTACTGTATGCGAGTATACAATGGTAGTCATAGAATGGATATTCAAATGGTGTGGAATTCAAAACTCGAACTTTTCCAATTTTAGAGAACTTATCGAGTTCGCGGCTGTTTGGGGTCATTGCCCCAAGAAAAAAGCGATTCTAAACATGGTAGTTTATTGTCTTATCTGGAATATTTGGTTGGTGAGGAATGACAAGGTTTTCAAAAAACTCGGAGCACCCCCGATGAAAATTGTTGATAACATTATCTCCATGTCATACGTTTGGTGTAAACACCGTGGTAAGCTCGGTTGCGGATCTTGGATTGATTGGAGTATCTTACCTTTCTCTTTTCTCTCTTTGTAATCTTGGATTTGTTCCTTGTATTTGTCTTGTTTATTTACTTTCTGTATTTTGGCTCGTCTAGTTTCTTACTAGCGTGTGCCTTTTTAATGATATTTGCCGTTTCCAAAAAAAGAAGAGCCTAGAAGATGCAAAGAGTTGTGATAGCCATGCAATTAAGCCGAGGGATTATTGGGGAGATCATGCAACCTGTTAAGCTTATTATTTGTTTTTACTGATAAGGTTTTAAAGAAAGACGGGTAGATAGAGAAAGAGAGTGAGGCCTACAGAGAAAGAAAGAGAGAATGCTACTTTTTTGCTTACTTATGTGAGTCATTTTTCTAGCAACCCAACATCGACAGGGATGAGTCTGGTGATACTTAAGCTTGCATTATAAATGATAGGAGTAACTTTCTAGGTATGATGACCACATTAGAGTTCCAGTGAGAGTTCCATATAGTTCTGATGAAAGTATGAGTTGTTCATGTCTAAGGTATCATATCGTTGAAGAGAGATGGGTCTCAAACCCATTTATTTTATATGATTACAATTCTAGAAACTAAAGGTTTGGAGGTTCTCCAAAGGCTTATTCAATGATGAGTTTCTAGAGACAAAAAAATACGACGAGGAAGAGAATAATATATATATATATATATATATATATATATATATATATACTTTGGTATTAACTTCATGTTTTCGGGGAGGGGTTCACACAAATTAAAGAAAGAGAAGAGATGGGAAACATGCTCAATATCATTTGAATGAATATTTGACCCAGCCCCTTGTTGTTTGAAAAAACTCTCTACTTCAATTGGTATTTTTTCACGAAAAGCAGACATGAGATAACAAATTCAGTGTTTCACTAAGATTTCGAATAGTGGTCCCGAAATCAAATTGACGCAATTCCAAATGGAGTTGATCTTATGAGTTTCTTTGTAGCAGAGGTTATTAAATCGGTAGCGGGTAGGCGTATTTCTTCTTATCTGTTTTTTTATTTTTCGTATGTAGCAATTTTTTTATTAATTTACTACTTTTTTAATCTTTGAATCAAATGTATGATACGTAGTTAAGGATTGAGCAAATGAATATAATGTTGAAATGTCTTGCATGAGTGATGTGATGGAAGCTGAAATCAAGATGATGTTATGATCGAGGAAGAGGTTGTATATGATTGGAACATTCCATACGTGATAGTATAAAAAGGATTTAATGTTGACTGCTCAGCTGAAATCGAGGTGAATTTATATCATTTTGATGCACATGTTTATCCTTTGTGGTACTTTCTTTCATTCTGGATTTTAGTGGAAACTTTATGCTATGATTTCTTTGCTCCTCCATAAATGTGTGTATAGATCACTTTGTAGTTATGACATGCCATGTGTGTAACCACTTGTTTCCATGAGTCTTTCATTGGCTTATTATTATGATATTATTTGGTCTACAATACATTTCTGTTGGTTATTGGTCTACAATACATTTCTTTCGATTAAGTATTTGTTGATAATTGTTTTTTCATGTGTATTTGGTAATGATTATTGTTCACTATATAACTTACTAGACTTTCCCCACCTAAAAAAGACTCATGTTCTTTTTTCATATGCTAGGTGAAGAATAAATATTGGTGGAACGAGTATTTGTAAGAGTTTGAGGGAGACTATGGATTTTAGATCAGCAATATACGCTTATACTTATCTTTGTTAATTCTATTTAACATTTTCTTGTATATTTAAAACCTTGTTAGATTGTGTTAATGAAATATGATTCTGCTAATCATTTGATTTCATTAACAAGAAAAAACAGATTCCAAACTACCATACAAGCTTAAAAGTTAGTAAAATCACGACAACTACGATAAGAAATTTTGGTTCCTTTTCTTTTCAATAAGCAAAAATATTTAGATGTCTAAATTTGACTAAGTCAAATGTGCTAAAAATTCGTTCCGATAAAATTTCATAATTCTCTAGTTGGGGTGCTAGCTCTTGCTCATTTACTAGTTATATTTCGTAAAATATTATAAAATCTAATTATATTGTTATTATCAGTACCACTAGACCATATTTGTGTCGTGACGAACTCAAAATGTCACATACAACACTATTGTTTGAACCATTTTTGGTAAAAAAAAAAAAAACCATTGAATGGTTTTGAAAAAGGGCAACATAAGTATCTTAATAACGTAAATTGTAGGCTATGAGTTTCTACCTTACCAAGCTGGGTTCAAAACAATAGCACAAGGAAACTAGGAGGCAGCTCCTTAGAATATTTTGCGAAATTATCTTTCATCGATTTTACCTTATGAAACATGTTGCTTCACATTTTGTATTCGCTTAATTTTAATTGCATTATCTTTTTAGTAAGAACTAAAAAAACTTGTATGGAAATAAACAATTGATAAAAAGTAGTTAATTTATGAATCAAAAATCAAATCCTACTCCGACAAGGGCACACCATTGTTACACTCGGTTACGTGACCACAAAACACTTGAAAGTGTCTTTTCCTATAAACGGACATATTACATCGAGAAGGTACATCATAATCAGTACCTAACCATTCAGAATCAATATCATTATAAAACTTCACATATATTTACGAATGTTGCTATCAAAATGTATCGATCTTTGACATATCTTCGAATTTGATTTTGATAAGTTTAATATGTTAAAGCCTTCTGCAAAACGAAATTTATAACGTGCACGACATATCTAGAATGAAAAAGTCACGCATCACATGTTGGTTTATATTGTATTAATAACTTTCGATTGACGTTGGTATAATGGTATTATTCGATTTGTTATCAAACAAAATAGTTTTTGTAATTCAAAAATGGCAAATACGTTATTTAAAAATTTGTACAAATTGTGTATGGTGTATGGATATCGAAGCAATTCAATTGTAATAATGTGTTTCATCATCAACCAAGTTAGCCTAATTTGGCTAATGAATCGTAACAGAAAAATACAGTATGGAACGATCCAAACTTTGCATGTGAAGTTTACTCCATGTTCTAATTTTTCAAAACCTTCCAACCCTTGCTTATACCTCCACGAGACCTTCTTTGTAGCTCCTTCTTCTCACGATTTCACAGCAGCAACAGCCCTTCTCCTCGTATTCTCTTTATTTCCCGCTGCAATACACACCTCGATCTCTCCCTTGGTTCTCGGCTATGGTGTTCACGACTTCAATTGGATCTCGTTTTTAGGGTTGGAGGTTCACGACTAGTGCACATATGGAGCAATGGATCGATCACTTATGGGCTGGAAGGTGAGTCGAGGCCCTAAGGTCAGCTCTTTTCTTAGATGAGCCAGGACACGAGTTTTTACTATTTGTGGCCCGTTTTTTCTTCTTTTTCTTGCATTTCTTGATTGGGCATAAACATTTGAGTTTTTGTTAACTTTTTGTTATTAGTTATTGATAAAACACTTCTAAAAACCTAATATGTTTGTTATAAATCTATATTTACATATATAATTATACATTCATATAAATTCACACCTTGAAAAACGTCATTGCTTGCCAAGGCTCGTAAAACTTGAGGCTTGGCATTGCCGTCACGTCAAGCCTCACGCCATTTAGAACCTTATAAGAAATTGGCGTTAATTATAATCGCTAACACCAAAAATAGGGTGTTACTCATAAGTACAATCTAGACCTATCAATAAAATGACAAATTAGAAAATTTCCCTTCTAACTAAATAATAAAATTACTAAACAATGATATTTGTAAGAAAGTGGGATTATAATATATTAGCTACCTAAATATTAGTCGTTTCATATTAAAAACATTTTTATGATTTATTTTCTATAGAACAAATAAATCCAATTATTATCATGTGAATTTGTTTTTTCTTGAATTAATGTCTGTTTGAACATTTTGAGAACAAATTGATGTGGCTATGTAACATATATCATAATGTAGTCGTATTTAATGATAAATGTAATTGTATTCATATATTCATATGAAAATTTAGCGGCAAATTTTAAAACACATTAAGCTTTTATAAAAGTTTGATTTTGAAATTATATTATTTTTTTTAGTTAAGTCATTAGGTTTTTAATTTTTTTAAAATTAAGTCATTATATCAGGTCAGAAAGAGGTCTGACCCGTAAGCTGGCCCCCTTAAAAAGCCATTACTTAATAAGGATTTTTTCAATTTTATTTTAATATCGACCATTTGACTGGTCATCCCAGTTGTCAACTGACGTGACATTGTAACATTTCAGTATTTGGAGGTAAAATTTGCAACTGTGGAACCTAAATAAGCCTTTACGTGACCCATCACAGCCGACATACTTCATGCGCCATCATCCAATGCGACACTTGGCCTTTTCTGGTTGGCTAAGCATTTTTTCCAACTAGTTTGTTTTTCTCTTAAAATTTTTTGTTTGTAGAAAAATCAATGTTCTTAAAATTTCGATGAAAACAAGCATAAGCATGATATTTTGAGTTATTCTAGAAATGTTTACTTTTAAAAAACCAAATGAAAAGTTTTTGTCTCCAAATGTCAAAAAAACTTAACTAATTATTCTTCTTACTGTATTAATAAGTTTGTAAACATTTTTTTTAGAAAAAAAGTATTTTAAATGTTCACACTTTAATTTATAGGAAAAGTTAGTTTCTACAAAATATCATATAATGTTTTTTGTCCCTAAATTAGAAAAAAAAAAAGCTAAGGAGTTATTATTTCGTATTAGTTTAGTGAGTTTAAAAAATAATTTTCAAAAATGTTTTTATGATGGAGAAGAATGGTTATTCCTCACTTTTCACTCAACATTCATGTTTCATTACCACATAGATGTCACATCATACTTCGGTTACCAACTCCTAACTCCTTTAAATCTAAGAAATATGTAGCCCTAACCACCGTTAACTCCAAAAAGTATAGTGTATATATTATGTGTAGTGTGTGTGTGTGTGTGTGCAGTGTGCAAACACCGCAAAACGGGATGATTGTACGGTATGCAACCAAGGGGGCGGTGATACCGTGCCTTGTTGTGGTAGACACGTTAGGCACTGCTCTGAGTGGTCCAAGTATTCCTACTCTTTTTTTCAAGGAATCCAAGTTTTTATAAAATAAAAAAAAGATGTAAACTTTTGTTTTCTAAAACAAAAATCCGTTTAAAGATTTATTTATATATCTTATATTATGAACTTAAAAAAACAAATTTTCCAAAATATAATTGCTATGATATCTCACTTTATTTTACAAGATTACAAGCTTTTATAGAAATAATATTAAAAATGATATGACTCAACATATTATAATACAAAAATGTTTATGATCTTTAATTTGTTACGATATGAAGATATTATATGATCCAAATACAATGTTTCAAAAATATTATGATCATTAATCGTATAGTTTATTGTTCAAAATTATATAATCAAAAAGGTTTCGATATGATATTTGTTATGAAACAAAAATTTGATTTGGTTGACTAACTTAAAATGATTCAATCTAAAATTATGTAATCTTAAAGGCTATTGTCGTTGGCCCGTCATTCAATAAAAGTAAGAAAATTTTAAAAAAAGTAAAAAACAATAAAATATTAATAAGAAGAAAATAGCAGAAAAATGAAAATAACATGTTCAAAAATTATTTAAAAAACATAAAAAAAAAAAAAAAAGTTAAAGAAGAAGTGCACAACATTTAATCGTTATTCTTGAATCCGTATTTTGATCCATAGAGTGATCGCATCACATCCAATAATTGTGTTTTACATTGATGCTCTTAACAATATATGTCATTGAAAATTATTCATGTGGTTCTTACAATATATATATATATATATATATATATATATATATATATATATATATATATATATATATATATATATATATATATATATATACAAAAAATTAAATAATTAATAGAAATATATGTTATGTCATCCTCACTAAAAAGAAATTGAAAACAACATGAAAGTTCAAATAAAACTATTACTTACACAAATCCAATCTTCTTTCGCATAAATACATACAAACACACACCATTTTACCCTTTGCCTTTTTATTTATCGCTGCAAAACAAAAAACAAAGAAAAACCCTCAAAATCCTCTATCACCTTAACATATGTTAATACCCATCATTTAAATAGTAAATAAATAAAGGATACAATAGAGTTTTACATGTGTTTCTTCTTGGAAGCTTTAGCCTTTTCCTGTTCTTCCACCATTTTATGAAACAAGCTTCCATCATAAACACCTCTAACAACATCTTTCCTTAATAACCCCTTTTCATCCTTGCCCAAGTAATACAAGATCTTCCATTCTGAAAGCCCTCCGATCCTAAAAAATATTTTCAAAAACATTTCTTAAACTAAAACAAAAAAAAAATGATTTATTAATTCGTTTTATTACCATCCTCCATAGTCTTTGGGTTCTCTATTTCCTTTAATAAATTCTTTGAGTTCATCTGCTGTCAGTCCATCTGAATTCGAGCGTGCATACTTCTCAAATATTTCCTCAAACTTGGAAGGAACAAACCTTGAACACGTGGCATAATTGTTATTCTTTAGATTCAATTCACACATACGTAATGTATAAATCTGTGGATTAAATTTGTTCAAAATATGTTTTACAAAACTACGTAGAAATGACATATACCTTCCATGAGTGTCGTATACGCCAGAGTCACTGCCATGTTTGGCCATGTTGATGTTTTGGATTTCAATTGGGAATAGTAGATTAGGAAATTTCTTCCCCTGTTTCAACCAATCAGACAAATGAAATTTAATATTATGTAAACTAGATTTGTTATTGTTACCCCGATTATATAGCAATATAATTGTTTAATCAACCTCGTACCAACAAACAAATGGGAAATCATTCGAATATGATTGATAATAAATTATCATTAAATACCAACGCATTAAAAAAAAGGAGATAAGATGCATACAGGACGAGTTTTGCCACTGAGACCCATATTGATGAACAGAGCTGCGACTGAGGATAGCAGAATACCGCTCCCAATTGCTCGAAACCCTAGTTTCAAAACCAAATTCTCAAATTAACGGGAGTTTCTGACTACTAGTGTATGGATTTTTCAGAACCATTGCAGAAATCGAAGTATTAACATGGACGGGGATTAGAAAGTAAAGTCGAATGAACTAACCTTGAAAAGTTTCCCAAGGGTATATCACGCCATCGTTGTTACGATCGAAGAATGCAACGTGTTTCTGCAACACGTTTTCGTCACTTTCGATTGCTGCATTCATTTATGAACCACGATTCAACAACTAAACTTCAAGCGAACTAGAAACACAAAAGGTAAGAACAGAAATTGAGATTAACAGCCGTTTGAAATACCCCCAAACTCGGAATCTACAGCCATGGATTGATGCTTTGCTTAATTATTAAGCCTGTTGTAATGATTACAAAATCTTGTATATATAACGATAAAAGTTGTGTGAACGGAGACGGGGAATCCAAAGAGAATGGTGCGGAGGGTTTTATAATGGGGTTCGTAAAAATTAGGCGAAGTATAGCAAAAAGACACATGTCCCACTATAATCACATACGTGCTTTTGATTCCTGGTTTTGGGTATGTGGACTACGGTTTGCTTCTGCGCCTGCAGCGTAGCCTAGCACAATCCATTCTGACGCCATTGCTGAATGTTGAGTGGTTACTGTGTAACGGAACACGGGAAGATCAAGAAGAACAGATTTCAACACGTGTCACAGGCGCGTGGCAATTTCTTACTTATGGCAACAAGATATGCCCGTTTTATTTGAAGGAGACGTCGGTTCAAAAAGTACAACGTTTTTTTTTTTAGAGGTTCTATTTCTTCCTAAAAAATCTTCCTAATTTTCTTCCTAATCACATGATCAAGACAAGTGTCAAAATCAAAGGAAGAAATTAAGAGAGAGAAATAATTGATTCCACATGTCATAATTTAGTAGGTTAGGAGGATGAATTAGGAGGATAAATTAGGAAGAAATAGAATTTTCCTTTTTTTTTTAACTTTGTTTAAAACAATAATTCGCATTTATAATTAAAAAGATGTTATGATAAAATAATATACGTAAGTATTAACGGACCACAATCACTACAATTGGCATGTTCTAATAATTAGTGGTTATTCTAAAAATGGCCGTCGTTATGATGCACATAATATGCTTATTGCTTAAGGCCCACAGTAAAGAGGTTGTTGGCTTGTTGCGATGTTTACATACTTTCATAAGTTGAAAAGGTTGATATGATTTTCTTATTGTAAAATGAGATTGTTAAAATAAAACTATAGTTCATGATGGTTGCATCACTCCTTATTAGATATTTTTTTTTTAGACCGGCGCGGGGTATCGATCACCTGTGACGGGTTTTCAACCGTCCCTCGTTATTTGACGCTCCAGGGACTCGAACCCACCACCTCCGCCTCAGGAAGAAACCCAAATAGGAAAACCCCCTGACCTCCACCCAGCTGAGCTGGGGATCATTGGCTCACAAATTATTAGATCTTCATTTAAAAAATGCGAATTAACAAATGTAGGCACACACATGAAAATACTATCTTTTACATACTTAGAAATTTGTGTATGATTCTTCTTTCTTTCAATTAGCATAGAGTGTATGTTGCTGAAAGAAGTTAGACTTCATTGAGAATATACATCACTTGTAATAAATTAAGATAACATATAGGTAAAACTTCAAGGGATCTAGAGAAAATGATCATCTTTTAATCGATTTTTTTAATGGCCATGAATTTCGAAACAACATGTTTTGGAATGATAAATTTTCTTTCAGAATATTAGATATAATACAAAATAGACATGAAGTAATCTAAAATATGATATTTTAGACTAAGGCCCTGTTTGGCAGGATCTTAATTTTTAAGATCTGAATGTTTAAGAGGTTGTATTTTTAAGAGGGTCTGGACTTTTAAGATCTGAATATATAACATGTGTTTGATTGAAACCTCTTAATTTTTGTAATGAATTATAAATATGACCATTTTACCCCTGTAAACTAAAAATTCAACACAATCAAATTCCCAAACTGATGCTTCATTGGTATTTTCCGTATGCACTTGTGCAAAATGCAATGTTTGAAAAAAAATTCATGCATCTAAAATCCAAATGCAATGTTTGAAAACTACACTATTTTTTTAGATAAGGTAATCAATCGGCTCATATTAAAAAATTCAACCATTTTGTATCCTTTACTTCATTGATCGTCCTCATATGCGCGGATAAATCAATCAAATCATCGCCAAAAAGCATTAATTATTGAATAATTCGCCGAAGATTTATAGAGGAAAGGGATTATATAAGAAAATTAACAGCAACGCCAAAAGATGTGTTAGAACACGAGAATTGGGGAAATTTTCTTCATTCAATAGGTGTGAGGATGAAAGACTACACTGTAATAATCAATTTTGAAAATCGATTAGGTGTATGCCAATTAAATTGAGAAGAATATGAAGGGATATTTACTTGAACATGATGATGTCGTAGATTGAGGGAGGCAGCGACGGAAGCCGGAAGCCGACGGTGGTCAGGAGATGCCTAAAGCCGAAGACACAGCGAAGGATAGAAGGGGGTGGAGGTCGTCGGCGGTCAGGAGATGCAGGTGAGAGGAGGTCGCCGGCGTGGTGCTGATTTGCGATCAAAGAGAAGGGAGGCGGGAGGAGATGTTTGTGTCGTGTTTCTTGGAGAAGGAGAGGAGAGCCGTATAATGTTTGAAGCGGGATACGGATAGGGCAAAAGCGGGATTTAGGCCTCTTTTTTTTATTCAGAGATGCTTCAAATTCTGGTCCAGTAAGAGGGTATTTTTAAATTAAGTGGCAAAATATAATAGGGTAACAAACAGTCTGAATGGTTGAAAGCTCTTAATTATTCAGTTTAAGAGGTATTAAGTGGCTATCAAACACTCCCTAAGATGCATTTCATACTGACATAAGTCGTTTATTTTGGAATAATATGTCAGTTTCCACCCAAATTTATGAATTCATCTAACACTCCCACATAATTCTATTTTTTATTTCCATCTACCATCTTATTCAACTATTATATAATTATGTTAACTATAACATTTTAATACCAACGTTTAACTAATTGATTTTTTTTCTATAAATAATTTTTATAAGCCTATTCAAGCACTTCGTGAAAGGCAAATCAGTTGCAACCTCATTCGATACCTACAAATGTGGTAATTGGGATCCTAAAGACAAAGAATATTATTGTTCTGATCTTAAATCATTTCCAGTATTGCCTCAAATCATCTGGAATTCGATCGTGATGGACCATATTCACTTAAGATACCTAGATATATTAAAGATATTGTAACACCCATTGTATGAGCTTAGATAGAATAAATATTTAAAAATAATCACCAATTTGTTTTAAAAATCAACAATCTTTAAGAAAATACGAGTTGCAAAATATGGTCCCAAAATGTTAAGTCCTTTACAGTTTATATTTTGTCAAGTCATATAATGGTGTACAAGATGAATAGAAGCAATAGTCCAAAGTAAACAAATTACATACAATGAATCTAAATTTTCAAGCCTTCTAAATCTCTACAAGCTACTTTTTCTATCGACGTTCACTAAACTTCGACTTGAGTACATGTCAAAATATAGGTTAGGCTTAGGAAAGCCCATTAAGTATAACAAGAGACAGCTCTTAGAGGGTAAAAGATGAGAGTGATCATCCAATCCCAAAGTAAAATCCGCAAAAAATAGTTTTCAAAACATCACAAAATCATTAGGATCAATATTTGGGGATAAAGCGTTTCAAAGATTAGCATTGTATAACAATAATAAGTCAACAAGCACAATTCAAATAATTTGAATGAATGTATTGTCAATTTATAATTGGACCTTATATGACAATGAAATTTATAAGTCAGAACTTCAGACTCCCCAATATTTCGTCTTTAAAAATGATAAAATTGATAGCATCTTGGACATAAATGATTTGTTCATTTCATCATATGGAGATTCCGATGAAGAAACAATTATAATATAGAACAATCTAATTTCTAAAAGTATAACTTTAAAATATTTCAAAAGATTACTTACTGAAAAAGACACTACTATCGATGAGTATTAAACCACTAGGTATTAATTCTGCTTAAGACACTTGAAAAAACACTTGTCCAATTGTAATTGTTAACAAACTTTTCCACATATGAAACTTCAACTTCTTGTATGTTGTGGTACATCAATCAATGTTGAATTCAACTATTAGTAGCCTTATCTCATGAAATAAACGTATAGGTCAGAAATACAGTAAGAACAACAAAGAGGTAAACCACTTGTACTCTTTGCACCATTCATCTATCTTTATCATGAGTCCCAAGAGCAAATGAAAAAAGTATAGATATTCCTAACACCAATCAACACGCACACACACACAAATATCATACACATATATAAACGTTTATGCCATTTTTTTGTTTTTGGTAAGTTTTGTATAGGTTCGTAAAGTATTTCTATTTTATGCGACATATATGTTATATGTAGAGCTGGCAAAAACGATCCAACCCAAACACAACTTAGTAAATAGCAGGATAAGTCGACATTTTCAAACTGTTAATTCAATGAGTTGGGTTAGTGTTGAGATTTTCAAATTGATTATAACCTGCCAACCCGTTTAAAAAATAATAATACTTATATTTATTTTATATTTTTAAGACTAGTATTTGATAATTAATATTTCAAGTATGTTGTGTCACACCCCCAAACCACGATGGCGGAAATGTCTGAGGGTGGATGACTTCATGAACTGTATCACAACAACGTTTGTACAATAGTGATCAAAGCAAACACATCCATCATATACATAATTGTAAATGTTACAATAGTTCAAAAGATTGTATGTTTTGAATACAATTACAATATGATATCAAAATACATAGTATGACGCCATAGCGACCCATCGTCAAAGGTTGTAGTTACCTTATCAATTTCCTGAGAATACAAGTAGTTTGAAAGAGTGTCAACATTACGTTGGTGAGTTCATAAGATTTTTGTATGAGAAAATCCATAATCCTTTTTCCTTGTAGAAAGATAGTGTTTGAAACCAGAAAATCCAATATTTTCTTATAAATGTATCCAAGTCCTTAAAACCCAAGAACTAAAATGTATAGCATAGTTTGTAGTATAAAGCCATTGAAAATGTATATTTCCACGTAAACAATTTAATAAGTTGATTTCACATGCGAGACGTCCTATAACCATACTGTGACCATGTAGGCCTGCTTCGACGTTCTTCAGGCGTCGGACTGTTATGACATTTGTCACCTCAGACCCGTCGGTCTAGCTGTAGGTAGCAGCTCAGGTGCGGGGTTGTCAATCCCGTATAGATCTATACACAAATATCATGCTCTCTTACCGAGACTCTGGTTATAAATTTCAGGACTTATAGTATGTACTTAAATAAGCAATGTGAAGACCCGTCTCACAAAAATGTATGTATCAATCAACTTGTTAAAGTTTGTATATGAAGAACCTTTGTATTTGTCCATTATCATTTTTCCCATGATAATATAGTAATGTATAACAATTATATATTTTATATAATTATTTGTTCTCTTTAAAACGTCATAGTAACATTTGTATCAACAAACTATTCCTATAATAGTTTATTTTTAGTATTCCGTTGTGAAAAGCATATATTTACAAATATATGTGAAATAACTTATTTAGATGGTTATAAAGAACTTATTTTAAGATATATATTCTCCACAATAGTGGTGTAATAAATTGGTTATACCATTTATTAATTCCAATATAATATTTCATGACTATCAAATAAAGAACGGCCAGGTAGAAGATCAAATGAGGAGGCAGGACCTTTTCAGCGTATAAGCCTTTTGGAAATCCAACAACCTAGCCCAAATGATCGGCCTAGACACCGCTCTCGTAAGTAGATCATTCAATATTATATTTTGGAACTATAATTGAATTGTTGTCATAATGATGTTTACAAAATTCACATTTTGTCTACTATTGTTACAAATGAGTATAAATAACTATTTTTATAGTATAACTTGTATTCTCCTCCTTAAAAACTTGAATAAAGATAAAAAGAAGGGGTATGAACTCACCTCAATGTCGACTAGGATCTTATCGCCAATTGTTGTTAGATCGCCCGACTCTTCGTGCTTCTAACTCGAACTCACTATATTTATAACTGAAATAGCTACTTCTAACGCTCATTCTTCGTATATTTCTATATATATCGAAGAATCTTCTAACAATACTATCTAGTGATATAGAGATCGAGATATGAGGTGTGAGGAAATGAGAGGATTGAAGCCTCTATTTATAGTAAATTTATTTTCGTATAGCGGCCCTCAAGATACAGACATTTGACGTTTATAGCTTTTAAAAATTGTTAATGACAAAACACACCCTTAAAATACTCTTTAAATAGATTTAATAGTTTTTATATAAAACGAATGATTTTTGTTTATAAAAATATGATCTACAAAAATCGTAGTTTAATAATATCAACTTTTTAACTAAACGTTTTTAACGAATTAACGAAAGGGTATTAATTGTAAGTTTAATAAAAATATAGGGTTAAAATGTAAATACATTTTCATTTTAAAGAAAAAGAAAATATTAAATATGAAACTAATATCAAAAATATTAAATTTTGACGTCAGATTGTTCGTATCGACGATACGGTTTTGACGATAAATTTTTCGTTTTATAAAACGACATAATATTTTTGATAAACTTAACAATACGTATTGTAGGGTTCAAAATGAATATATGAATTCTTAAGGGTAAAATCTGTAAATTGAATAAATAATGAAGTGGGGCCCACTTTAAAATAAAATAATATTAGAATTTTCAAACAAAAATTTTCAAACCATTGAAATAAAATCGGCCGATTGTTGACTCTTTTTTTTTATATTATATAATCAAACGTCGCTTTTAAGTTAAATTAAACGTTTTTCTGTCATAACTTTTTATATATAACGTTTGGTAAAAATATAACTATATATTCGGAACCGTCGAAATTTTATCTACGTTTTGACATAAAATTTGTAATATTCTGACGAGTGTTTGTTCGCATAATTGATTTAAATTAGTGTTTATAATATACAACAATACATTGTAGAAGTTATAAAATTTACATTTCATCGTATGTTTCGGTTTACTTTCGTTGACCTAATTTGATAGTTGTCACATTATCTACCCGTTAGAAAGAATTTCGTCCCGAAATTTAGCACTTTGAATAGATCCTCAAGGGTTTGAGAAGAGTTGTGAGTATTTGAGTTTCATCTGGTCCTCACGTTCCTAGGTAAATTCAGGTCCACGCTTGGTGCTTCCTAGTTTTCAATTGTTTTGATTTTGGAGTGTAATCACGTGATATTTTTGATAAGTAACTTGAGTTAATCCTAGTATAAATAAGAGTTACTAGGTTGTTATGTGAGTTAAGAGGATTAGAAATTCATTTAGAAGGACTTTAAACCTTAAAAATAGTATAAAGGAGTTACATGGGTCGTGTAGGAGTCAATCGGCTCGTGTAGTACACATTTTCGAAACTGTTTAGCCTTACAGGAGTTACACGGGGCGTGTTTTAGTTACTGTAGCATCCGGTAGAATTGCACGGGTTGGGTTTCGGAGTACGGGTCTGATTTTTTTTTTAAAGTTAACGACGCTAACTTTAAAGGTTAATGTCGCTAACAAGCTTCAGTGGGGTATTTAGGCATCTTTCCTTATTTACACTATTTATGAACCAAAAATCCTCCTAGGTTATTTCCAGAGCAAAAAGGTGCCAAATTTGGTTATTTTGATCAAGGGTTTTGCGTAGGAAAAGTTTGAGGAGGTTGGATTTAACAACCGAAATACGTTTTCGAGTCCTTAATTCACAAGGTTAGAAATTTTGAGTGTTAGGGTTTCAAACCCTAGATGTCTAAATCTGAAAGTATGCTTTGATTCATCTTATGTGTTGTTAATAGATTGTTAATATGTGTTGTCTTGAGTCCTTGTTGCAAATATCGTGATGTTCTAACAATTGATTTGGGAAAATCACGAAATTCAGGGTTTCGGGTTGATAGCATATGATATTCTCTAATTGTGATTTGTATTAGCTATTGATTTCTTAATCATTTGAGTTAAGTATTATGGAAATGCCTGAGGATGTTTAAGATACGATATGTGATTTCATTTTACAGTTGATACTCGTAGGATGGAAGGAAACATTTAAGATACATGTGAACCACGAGCTCTACATATACTAAATGAGTAGGTTCTAATTCATTATTTATGAGTAGATTATTATATAATTGAATTAACTATTCTTTGAACTATTTCCGTTATCAGAAGATATATATATTAAAAAAAATGTCTTTTCGTTATCCCGTCCTCATCGGAGTCAAGCCGCGAATTTGGAAAAGGATATCAATTAGGGTAGTGAAAAGATTGCACCTACTGTAGATATTTTGAATTTCGGTAATAAGAACGTGGGTTGTCCTTTCAGTTCCAGCTGTAAGATACTATATAAACGGGTATGTAGTATCATCCATATCTACATCTTTTCAGTCTCATTCTTTCCTACTATCAGTTTATTTTTATATAATCTCAGATTTCTATATCGATGTATGGAAAACAGATCTCCTATGGATAAATTGTCAGACTCTGAGCTAAATTTCTTAATGGAAGAGAGTACCTCCCTATCGTTTAATCAGATACCTCCACTGGGGTTTGGTAATTATAGTATCCTAAACTTCTATTATTTCTTATTCCTTTTTCTAGCATTTTGATTTTTGTTTTAAATTATGTGAGGTATAGATTTTCCAGATATATTACCGCTGGATCAACCTCAAGATGATCTTGAAGTTTTTCCTCTGATGAGTATTCTCCCTGAAGATCCACTGCCTTTAAATCAAGACATCGTTGTTGGGTAATCTCAATATATACTTCCAGGTTAAGTCATTTTGTTAAGCTTTATGTTTACTTTGCTTAATTATCTAACATACGCTATACACAGATCCATTTGTAGATGATCTTACTAATGATAATCTAAGCATGAACGTGCCCATACTACATAGTGGAGTAGATCTAACAAATCAGAGGTTTCAAACTGATATTCAAAATCAGGATCAAATACAGTCGATCCACGATGACACTATCGGGATCGCTTCAGCGAATTCTGAGTCCGTGGGTGGTTTTCAATATCAGGATCATTTTCAATTGATCCAAAGTAACTTAGAAAGTTTCAAGAATGGGAATTTTATGGTTGATTCTGGAAATCAAAAACTATTACCCATAATAGGTAACAATGAAAGTGTTAGTGATCAGGATCATACACAATTGATCCAAAATGAAAACGTTTCAACCTCGATTCCAAGAACCTATGAAATTCGTAGAAAAAGGGGTTCTAGAGATGCGTCGAGTAAGGAAACAATATCCATGCATTTTGACAAGCCCATTTTGGAAGCTGCAAGAGAACTCAAAGTTGGATCAACACAGTTGAAGCAACGCTGTAGAAAGTTAGGTATCAAAAGTTGGCCTCGACGAAAGATTAAGAGTCTATAAACTCTTATTAACCATACTCAGGTTAAGAATTGTATTTCTTTCCCCCAATTTTAATACCATGAGATTGTAATGACTGAAAGTATTTCTGCAACAGGAATTGGATAATAATCCTAGTAAAGCAGACGTAATACTTGGTCTAGAGAACGAGAAAAGAGCAATAATCGAGGGTTCCAGTTTGGAGATAACTGATACCACAAAGAGATTGAGGCAAGCTGCCTTTAAGGCTATTTACAAGAAAAGAAAGGTTCAAAAGAGGGAGGAAGCTTCATCAGGGACCCATACACAGCAACAATCTCTGCCTTCTGTTTCTGCTATGAGTGGTTTTAACCATGATTTTCTCAAGATCACAAATGAAGAGAACCCAGAAGACTTGGCAGGTGACTTAGCCCGTATTCGGCTTTCGGATTGAATTTCTACCAATATTAGTTTAATGGAACTGTTGATAGGGATGATGGAAGGTTTTCGATAATAGTTATTGGTCAGGTATTATCGAATTGTCAGGTCTACTATGTAAGGATAGGGGTATAAGAGGTACATAAAGTGTCTAGATGTATGGTTCTATAGTATTATAAAATACTCCTTTAGTATTTTAGCTTTATATTTTGTTTTAGAGTTTTCTTTGTATATGGTTCTTGGTAAGTTTTTAGACTTGTTGTTCACTACGACTATTTCTAAGTATATGTTAGTCATACCTTGGACAAATACAGTTGATCAGGCTCTATTTGTCCTAGGTATGATTACATAACTACCTAGGCCTACTCGTAGTGTTCAACTCATCTTATTACTCTTGTATTGTTCTGGTTATGACACTGTTCTAGTATGTATGTACTTGTACTTATACTTTATAAAAATATCATTGTATTTTAAAGTATACTTTGTAAAGATTGTTTAGAGAGTTTTAGTCCCATTGTATTTATAGTTGTATATCTTAAATGGATTGATATACTTGGTTCACTATAAACAATGCTCTGATACCAATCTGTCACACCCCCAAACCACGATGGCGGAAACGTCTGAGGGTGGATGACTTCATGAACTGTATCACAACAACGTTTGTACAATAGTGATCAAAGCAAACACATCCATCATATACATAATTGTAAATGTTGCAATAGTTCAAAAGATTGTATGTTTTGAATACAATTACAATATGATATCAAAATACATAGTATGACGCCATAGCGACCCATCGTCAAAGGTTGTAGTTACCTTATCAATTTCCTGAGAATACAAGTAGTTTGAAAGAGTGTCAACATTACGTTGGTGAGTTCATAAGATTTTTGTATGAGAAAATCCATAATCCTTTTTCCTTGTAGAAAGATAGTGTTTGAAACCAGAAAATCCAATATTTTCTTATAAATGTATCCAAGTCCTTAAAACCCAAGAACTAAAATGTATAGCATAGTTTGTAGTATAAAGCCATTGAAAATGTATATTTCAACGTAAACAATTTAATAAGTTGATTTCCCATGCGAGACGTCCTATAACCATACTGTGACCATGTAGGCCTGCTTCGACGTTCTTCAGGCGTCGGACTGTTATGACATTTGTCACCTCAGACCCGTCGGTCTAGCTGTAGCTAGCAGCTCAGGTGCGGGGTTGTCAATCCCGTATAGATCTATACACAAATATCACGCTCTCTTACCGAGACTCTGGTTATAAATTTCAGGACTTATAGTATGTACTTAAATAAGCACTGTGAAGACCCGTCTCACAAAAATGTATGTATCAATAGACTTGTTAAAGTTTGTATATGAAGAACCTTTGTATTTGTCCATTATCATTTTTCCCATGATAATATAGTAATGTATAACAATTATATATTTTATATAATTATTTGTTCTCTTTAAAACGTCATAGTAACATTTGTATCAACAAACTATTCCTATAATAGTTTATTTTTAGTATTCCGTTGTGAAAAGCATATATTTACAAATATATGTGAAATAACTTATTTAGATGGTTATAAAGAACTTATTTTAAGATATATATTCTCCACAATAGTGGTGTAATAAATTGGTTATACCATTTATTAATTCCAATATAATATTTCATGCTATCAAATAAAGAACGGTCAGGTAGAAGATCAAATGAGGAGGCAGGACCCTTTCAGCGTATAAGCCTTTCGGAAATCCAACAACCTAGCCCAAATGATCGGCCTAGACACCGCTCTCGTAAGTAGATCATTCAATATTATATTTTGGAACTATAATTGAATTGTTGTCATAATGATGTTTACAAAATTCACATTTTGTCTACTATTGTTACAAATGAGTATAAATAACTATTTTTATAGTATAACTTGTATTCTCCTCCTTAAAAACTTGAATAAAGATAAAAAGAAGGGGTATGAACTCACCTCAATGTCGACTAGGATCTTATCGCCAATTGTTGTTAGATCGCCCGACTCTTCGTGCTTCTAACTCGAACTCACTATATTTATAACTGAAATAGCTACTTCTAACGCTCATTCTTCGTATATTTCTATATATATCGAAGAATCTTCTAACAATACTATCTAGTGATATAGAGATCGAGATTTGAGGTGTGAGGAAATGAGAGGATTGAAGCCTCTATTTATAGTAAGTTTATTTTCGTATAGCGGCCCTCAAGATACAGACATTTGACGTTTATAGCTTTTAGAAATTGTTAATGACAAAACACACCCTTAAAATACTCTTTAAATAGATTTAATAGTTTTTATATAAAACGAATGATTTTTGTTTATAAAAATATGATCTACAAAAATCGTAGTTTAATAATATCAACTTTTTAACTAAACGTTTTTAACGAATTAACGAAAGGGTATTAATTGTAAGTTTAATAAAAATATAGGGTTAAAATGTAAATACATTTTCATTTTAAAGAAAAAGAAAATATTAAATATGAAACTAATATCAAAAATATTAAATTTTGACGTCAGATTGTTCGTATCGACGATACGGTTTTGACGATAAATTTTTCGTTTTATAAAACGAAATAATATTTTTGATAAACTTAACAATACGTATTGTAGGGTTCAAAATGAATATATGAATTCTTAAAGGTAAAATCTGTAAATTGAATAAATAATGAAGTGGGGCCCACTTTAAAATAAAACAATATTAGAATTTTCAAACAAAAATTTTCAAACCATTGAAATTTTAAGTTATATAATCAAACGTCGCTTTTAAGTTAAATTAAACGTTTTTCTGTCATAACTTTTTATATATAACGTTTGGTAAAAATATAACTATATATTCGGAACCGTCGAAATTTTATCTACGTTTTGATATAAAATTTGTAATATTCTGACGAGTTTTAAATTTTACTGTTTACTATTCACGCCGGACACTATTCACGATGAATTTTTTTTTTTAATATATTTCTACCTAAAACATATAACTTTGCAGTGTTTGTTCGCATAATTGATTTAAATTGGTGTTTATAATATACAACAATACATTGTAGAAGTTATAAAATTTACATTTCATCGTATGTTTCGGTTTACTTTCCTTGACCTAATTTGATAGTTGTCACATGTTGTTTTTGACAAATAAAAAATAAGCAACTAGAAAGTTGAGCATGATTTTTTCACTTTAAATTCACCATTCAAAAACTCGATTCTTGAACCAGTTAACCACCCCCCCCCCCCCCCCTCCCCCTCTCTCTCCCTTCACATCGCGAAACCCTAACGATCTAGGTGGCTAACCTCTCACTTAATTACTCTTTAGTCTCTCGAGCCAATAACCCTTACTCGGTCAATCATCCGTCCCTCACGCCAAAAACCCTTAGTGGTTTGTGTTATTTGTGGTTGTTTTTCTTTTAATCTTGAACAATTATTTAAACAATTGATTTAAGTTTGTTGTTGTATTTTTTTAATTTGAATAATTATTGAAGTTTGTAAAGTTTTCAAATTTTATCGAACGATAGTGTGTAACTTAAATAGTTAGGTGTACATTCGTTTTTGAACAATTATATATATGTTATGACCCACTAACCACTTTTCAGGTTTTTCAAAAGAAATATAATAGAAATCCTGAAGCAACCTATTGCTTACAATTTCAATATTTGCATACATAGAACAATTTAATGATATCACACACTGCACACGGTTGAAAGGAACATATTCTAATTCTTTTGTAGCATTTTATACTATTGAAAGAAAATTAGAAAACATATACAAGGATATATAGTACATATACACATTGTTGTCACTTGTCAGCAAGTTCTCAACCCAACAATTCTTTGTACACACAGTCATACAATCAGCAAGTGTAAAATCTAATCACACAACACTTTCACCCGTAGCCATTCTTTAATTGCCACTGCAAAAAGAAAAGATTAAAAAAATCTTAAACAATTTTGCATTAGTTTAATTTATCATCTTAAACATTCGTTAAACTTAAGCATCCATCGTATAAATTTTACATGTTTTTCTTCTTGGACGAATTAGTCTTTTCCTCCGCCATCTTTTCAAACAAGCTTCCATCATAAACACTTCTAACGGTTTCTTTTTTCAATAATCCGTTTTTGTCCTTCGCTAGGGAATACAAGATTTTCCATTCTGAAAGACCGCCGATCCTACATAATACATTACTATTTAATATAATATATGTTCGAGAAACCACATGAATAATGATCCAAAAAGTTAAAAGTTTCTTCTTACCATCCTGCATAGTCCTTGGGTTCGCGGTTTCCTTTGATAAATTTGTCCAGCTCATCTGCTGTCAAAGCATCTGAATTCGTGTGTGCATACTTGTGGAATATCTCCTCAAACTTGGAAGGAACAAACCTTAAACACAACATGTATGTAAATCTTTATATAGGGTTCAAACATACGTAAATATAAATATAGGGTTTATATTCATCTATATTCTATATTGTCGAAAATTTTATGTACCTTCCATTAGTGTCGTATACTCCCGAGTCACTACCATGTTTAGCCATATTTATGTTTTTTATGTGAATCGGGAAAAGTAGATTAGGAAACTTTTTTCCCTGTTAATTAAACCAAACACAAAAAACATTCATTACTTGCGTATAATTCTAACCTTGCTATTACTTAAAGAATGAATCTTGATACCATAAAGTCATGCAAAAGCTAAAAAGAATCTAGCTTTATTAAGTGTAAGTGGTATTCTTTTTCTTTTCAAAAACATATACTAATTAATTTCATAAATAATATTAAAAATTTTAGACTAATTAAATTCAATCATCTCGCCTTAATTAAAAGCATCAAATTTGACACCGTGTATAACTTTAATGAGAGTTGTTTAACATGCTAATCATAAAACGATAAAAGGAGATTAGATACATACGGGACGAGTTTTGCCACTAAGACCCACATTGATGAAGATGGCCGCAACTGACGATAGCAGAATACCACTCCCAATTGCTCGAAACCCTAAAACGTGTCAAAAACCCAAATGGATGGATGAAGTTCGATAACCAATTCTCAGAACAACAAAATACTAATTCGATAAGTGGTCAATGAAGATCATGCATAGTTGCAGAATCATAAAAGAAATTACAATTAATGAGTAACGAGATTTGGAGAAAAGTCGAAGAGACGAACCTTGAAAAGTTTCCCAAGGGTAAATCACACCATCGTTGTTACGATCAAAGAATGCAACGTGTTTCTGTAACACGTTTTGATCACTATCGATTGCTGCATTTATTTACGTACCACCATTTGATCAGATAAACACCACATCAAGCAGAAATCAAATATGAAAACCGATTATAATACCTTCAAACTCGGCCATATGTGGATTGATGCTTTGCTTAATTATTACTTCTGAAATGCGTATACACTGATTGCAGAATTATTATCTGTAAAGACTAAAGAGAAAAGTTGTGCGAACTGTGAAGGAAGTTGTAGAAGCCAAGAGAAGGTTGCAAGGCTTTATAATGGGGTTTATGAAAGGCCCAAATTCAAGAAAACTGGACCCTACTTTGTAATTGGATGAAGTAAAAGGAAACATATGTGACATGTCTCACAAATCACAATATTCACAAATGCAATCTTGTCTCATAAGATTGATTAAACTCGTGAAGTTGACATAAATAAAAGTTATTCTTTGTGTCTTCAAAAAAATATAATGTCACATTTCGAATATGTTTCTAACGAAAAATTATGATTTCAGCTAGATATCTAATCTTATATGATGATAATAAAATAAATCATTTATAAAATTTGTTAAGCAAAAGCAAAATTACTGAGTGGTGTTTGTTGTTGTATTTTGTAATGAGAGAATAAATGATAACAAGGTAAAGTTATTTGATTTGTTAAGATTACATTATATGAATGGTCCCAATCCTTTAGGATAATATGCAAGTTTGGTTTCTAATTTTTTTCCAAACTCGGATTATTTTTATAGTTTGTGTTTGTTTTGGATTTGGTCTCTAATTAACTTAAAATGAAGATAATACCTTTACTAGATCTTTTATATGTATAAGATTTTTATTATTTAGAGTAAATTACAGTTTAGGTTCCTGTGGTTTTCTAATTTTTCATATTGTTTCTAGTTTTGAAAATCTCACATATTTGTCCATGGTATGCATTTGGTTACAAGTTTAGTAATTCCCTCCATTAAACTTAACTTTTTCTGTTAAATGGAGTTTATATGGACCAATATAACCCTCATTTTATTTTTTAATTAATTTATTTTAAGAAAATAAATCTCTCTCTCGATCTTGAGCTTAATATTTTTCAATTAATCTGTTAGTAAAAAGTATAATTTCATCCATATTTGGGAGATGAAAAAACAAATCAGCGATTACAGAGCAATTCTTTCCATTTATCTATAAGTTTGTAATTTCTTTTTTATTTTTCTAGCAAATCAATATCTGCATAAATTTTTTCTAACAATCGAAAGTCAAGATGAACTATCTGTTTTCGAGATTGTTCTATCGTTTCTGTAGGGAAGAATGATCTCCGCCACTATCTTGTTTTCATAGCCCCTCGTTTGCCTGCTTTAAGTCTTCATGGTCCTATTCCTCCAAAACTCTTAACTAATCAACAGAGCTCCAGATCTTGAGTTTCAGATCCAACGGGTTAACGTTCCTTTCCCATATGATTTCTCAAACATTAGAAACTTAATAGCTCTCAATCTTTAATCAAACAAATTCTATGGCACGTTCCTTTCTCTGTATAAGCTCCAATTCAACAAACAGATCATGCGTTAACAGCCTGGATTCTGAGCCGGAGGATTTCAGTTTGGATAACTACTCTTGCTTTGCCCACCCACCGCCTCCATGTGTCTCTTAAACTTGAAATTTTCATGGGTTACCGGGTTGTGAGATAGTTCTGCGGGGCTGGTATCGTGTTCTTCAAAGGGAGTGATCTCGTGTTTTTCAGTCTTGCTAGCTAGTGTTACCGGGGGGCTTCTAAGTGTTCAACTGATAAAAGGCGATTGCAATAAAGAAGGGAAGAGGAAAATGGAGGTGGCTGGATAAGAGAGATGATAGGAAGAAAGCGATATTAGGCATCAGTTACCGGGACAAAATTGCTAGATAGTGCTACCGGAGGGCTGCTGCCCTTTTTTGTTGTGTATGCAAGAGAGAGAAAGAGATTGAGGGAGGGTTTTACTTTTTCTTTTTAATAAATAAATTAAAAAATTAATGAAGGGTAAATTAGTTAGGTACTAACACATACACAAAGAGAGAGAGAAATTAGTTAAGTACTCAGAGAGAGAGAGAGAGTATCTGTGTAGGTGTGTGTCCAAACATGTAAGTAAACACATACCACAATGATATATATATGTGAGATTTTAAAAACTAAGACTAATATAAAAAATTGAGTAGACCACAGAACCAGAATTGCAATTTACTCTATTATTTATTTACTTATTTTATTGTTTATTTTTTTATTTCCTTTTAGGGTAATTCTATTGGTACGAAAATAATTTTCATTTACACAAATGATACGACTCTATAATAATGACATTGTTTTTATCAAAGAATAATTCTATTGGCACGAAAACAATTTTCATTTACATGAATGATGTGACTCTATAAGGCTGGAGGGAGTGGTTAGCATGTTCAGCATGTGCTAAACTATGATACGTCAGCATTCAGCAAGTTTAGCACATGCTGACAAAAAATGGTGGTAGTGGTCAGCACATGCTGAACTTCATGCTAAACTATTTTATTAAATCTTTTTTTTAATTATTTATATATTATTAAAACCAAATATAAAATAAAAAAGTACCATCTCATTAAAATTAAAATGCATTACATTAAAATTAAAAACATAAATTAAAAACATAAATTAAACTACAAACTACTCATCGAAATGATATCCCAATTGCCTCTCTGCATCATTCTTCATTTCCATCGCGATTTGGTACTCGAACCCCGTCTTCCCCGATATGTCTTCTTGTAGGATTTTCCGTAGCTGCATACTCTGTTTGAGCTTCAAGTTAGCTTGCTTGATCAATTGAGCTTCCTTGAACGTGTCAACATTGCCGGTCAAAGCCACTATATCTTTATGCACACTACTATTTGTGCTAGTGCTAGTGACTTGACTTTTGCCTCTTGTCTTTCTCTTTGCTTCATCACGTCCCATGGGACGTGGCGGATCGTTATTGAGGTTGAATTTGGAGGAAGGGGATTGTGTGGATTCGGAGGCTTTGTGCCTCTTTGATAAGTGGACAACAAATTGGTCAAAGGACTCTAGCTCTCTCCACTTCTCGTAGTCTTTGACCGCACGCCAAAAGACCTCTTGGTTAAAGTGAGTATCATATTGGGCATGGTACAAGAGCCTCGCTTGAGCCATAACATCGTCACCATTGGCTCCACTTTGTCTTTGTCTCTCAACTTCGGCATGGCACCCTTGGAACTCCATTGCACTTTTGTTGCAAGTGCGCCACTTTGAGTACAGTGAATTGGGATTGCGGTAACTGGAACCCATTCGTCGACACCAACAATTCCACACCTTCACTTTGAAGGCGTTTGTAGTTTGGTTGATTCCTGTCTCGGCTTCTTGCGTACAATCCACCCAAGCTTCGCCCAAAGCTCGGACCTCGTCATCAAGCCAGTTGATCCTAGGGGCTTTGCCTTTGTTAGTTGGCCCGGTGTCTTCTTCTTCTTCTTCTTCTTCTTGTTCTTCAGCTTGTTCGGGTTCTTCATCTTCATCGTCTGAGTTGTCTTGTTCTAGGCGGCGGGGTGCATTTCTTAAAAATTGGGAGTTGGGAGTGAATTGGGAAAGTGATTCTAGCGGTGGAGACATTTGTTGTGAAAACATTTGTGGTGGTGTTGGTTGTGTTGGAGATGGTTGTGGTGAAGAAGCTTGTTGTAACCAATTGTTGACATATTGGTGTTGCATACCCCAATATTGACCATATCCCATCGAATGGTCAACCGGTTGAGGTACATAACATCCGGCCGGAGGGGTTGCAATTGAAGTAGGGGCGGATTTCTTTTTGCTAGCTTTGGATGCTTTGGATGATTTGGATGATTTGGTGTTTTTGTTTTGGCTTGAAGACATGTTGAATGAACTTTGAGAGTGATTTTGGAAGAAGAGAGGGGATGATTGTGTGAATAAAAGAGTAGAAGGGTTGTGTTTATATAGGGGAAGATGTAACGGCTAGTTTTTTTAAAAAAAAAACGGCTAGTTTTTTTTTATAAAATTTTTTGAATTTTATAAAGGTTTTTGTAAAGGTTTTAAAAGATTTTGGTTTGGAAAATGGAAAATGGAAAATGGAAAATGGAAAATGGAAAATGGAAACTAGCCGTTAGCGAGCTCGTCGATGGTTTGGCGAGGTGTCTTCAGCGAGGAGGATGGCGAGGACCGGCGGTGTGGCTTAGCGAGAGATGGCGAGGGGGATGGCGAGGAGGATGGCGAGGCCACTCCCCCAAGCCTAATAATGACATTGTTTTTATCAAATATCATTTAATTATGGGATTAGTACAAATTATTTAGGGAAAATGACTTAAAATGGCAACCAATAACATGAAACTTGCTTTTTAAGTCACTAAACTTTTAATTGTATCCGATAAGGGATAAAACTATGTATTTTTGGGCTTAAAATACCCCTTAACACAATGTTCACCGGTTATAGCCGGTTTTCTAACCACGTGGATGCCAAGTCGATATTAAACCAAACCTTTTGTCAACATTGACTAAAGTGGACTACGTGAACTGTGAAGAGATACGCTAAACCCGACCGTTCCCTCCACTGGTGCGATACATAAACCCCAAATTCGATTTGCTGGTATATCGATTGCGATTCTTTCCATCTGGTGCGATTCCTTCAAGTGGTTCGATTCCACCATTGTTGAGGTATGTTTGTGGTCCAAGCCGTTGCCCTATCTTCGTATTTTAGGGTTGATAACAAATTTTGTTAGAGTATGTTCGTATTCTATCTGGTGCGATTCCATCTGGTGCGATTCTTTCCATCTTATGCGTATTCTAGGGTTCACCTTTAGAAGTAGTCAATTTATGGTTGTCTGCATTGTAATGTAATAGTTTCTTATGAGGTTCATATTTTCAATTTTTTCAGAATGGGATCAAATGGGTTACTTACAGTTGACGTTCACTATGATGGAGTATTTGTACCAAAACCACTAACCTACTGCAATGGGATGCTTACCAGTATAACTGGTATAGATTTTGCTGCTTTAGACTTTACCGACTTTGTTTGTTTTCTCAGAAGACTGACTGCTGCTAAATGCAAAGATATATATTATTGTGTTCCGAATTTGTCTTTAGTTGATGGGTTAGCAGCGTTACAGTGTGAAGAACATTATGCAACATTTATTCAGAAAGGATATGAACTCGGTAATAGAATGTCCGTATATGTTGATCATTATGCTGAAAACCTAAATGATTTTATTGATGAAGAAAAATTAGACGAGTCTTATGAATTAGAAAACGAAGCTGAGGATCATGAAGTAGAAAAGGAATCTGCTGCAAATGAAGTAGAAAAGGAATCTGCTGCAAATGAAGTAGAAAAGGAATCTGCTGTAAATGAAATGACCCCACAAGTTGAAGGAGATGAATCTGATACTAGTAAAGAGGTATCTGAAACAGCAAGTTTGAATGAAAAAGATGAAGAAATGGATGGTCCGGAACTGGTAGTTTACCCAAGACATGACCCTACACAACCGTGGAAGTTAATGAAGCCTGTTTTGGGGATGAAATTTCAGAGTCCAAAACAGTTAAAGCAATGTTTGTGTAACTATGGCGTTGCTAATGGTTATCAGCTGTGGTATGAGAAAAATGACTACAAAAGGCTTTTAGTTAGATGTGGCAAAGGAAACGATGGTGTTCGTTGTCCTTTCAGACTTTGGGCAACTTGGATGGGTGGGGAAGAAACGTTTCAGATAAAGTCCCTTATTTCCAATCACAATTGTTCAAGAAATTTCAAACTAGGTTCTATTGTCTCATATGCGTGGATTGGGAATCACTTTGTTAACGAAATATTAGAAAACCCTAAAATGAGTGTAAGGCAGCTTCAGGCAGAGGTAAAGGAAAGGTTTAACATACAAGTAAGTGTTTCACAATGTCGGAGAGCCAAGTCTTATGCTAAGAAGGAGATTGAGGGAAGTTTGAATGATCATTATGCCAAGTTGTGGAGTTATGGGGCGGAAATTAGGAGATCGAATCCAGGTTCCACTGTAAAAATAGGTGTGGAAACAATGCCAGATGGAACTAACTACTTCAATAGGTTTTATGTCTGTTTCAAGGGTCTAAAAGATGGTTGGAAAGAAGGATGTCGTAGAGTACTTGGATTGGACGGATGTTTTCTGAAAGGAATATGCAAGGGAGAGCTTCTTTCAGCTGTTGGAAGGGATGCCAACAACCAAATGTATCCAATTGCGTGGGCTGTAGTATGTGTTGAAAACAAAGCTAACTGGAAATGGTTCGTTGATTTATTGATTGATGATCTCAGCCTTGAAAGTGGAGCAGGTTTGACTATAATCTCGGACCAACACAAGGTAACTCTTGACTATCAGTTTTGACTTAACACTTGACTTAAAAGTTTTGATTTAACAGTTTTGACTTAACAAGTTTGACTTAACAAGTTTGACTTAACAGTTTTGACTTAACACTTGACTTAACAGTTTTGACTTAACCAGGGTCTTGTTGAAGCGGTGAAAGAGTTATTACCTGTTGCAGAGCATAGACAATGTGCTAGGCACATCTATGCAAATTTTAAGAAGAAGTTTACTGGTGAGATTTTTCGGTCACTATTTTGGATCGCTGCAAAGTCTACTACTGAAGCCGGTTTTAAAGATGCAATGGCACAAATAAACAGTTTAAGCCCAGCTGCATACAACCATCTAATGGAAAGGAATGAAAAGACATGGTGCAAAGCTTTTTTTAAAGTTGACAGGTACATTTTTCTATACAACATCATACTTATATTTTATGTACTTACATTAAACGTGTTAAATATAGGGCTTGTGATGCCTTCGAGAATGGCATATCAGAAAGCTTTAACTCTCGTATTGAACTAGCAAGGAAAAAACCAATTTTGGGAATGCTAGAAGAGATTCGACTAATTGTGATGAACAGACTTTATAAAATGAAGTTGAAGGGACAGAAATGGGATTTGAATGTATGCCCAAACATAAGAAAGAAAATTGAAAAACTCAAGGAATATCAAAGATGGTGGGGAGTGTATCCTAGTGGACTAGATCAGTTTGAAGTGAGGAATGGGAATGAAGCATATGAGGTTGATATTAATGAGAAAACATGTTCGTGTCGAATGTGGCAGCTAAGTGGAATTGCATGTGTTCATTCTATGGCAGCACTACTTTTTTTGAACAAAGATTGTGAAAAGTATGTGAGTAATTGGTTTAGTAGGGAAATGTTCCTAAATGCATATAAATACACCATTAGGCCTATGAATGGAAGTGCAATGTGGCCTGCAACTGAGTACATCAATCCATTACCGCCAAAGGCAAGAAAAATGCCCGGGAGGCCAACAGTTAAACGTAAACGACATGCTAGTGAAACACCAGGAAAACATAGCATCAGCAAGTCTGGAAAAACAGTTAAATGCAGTTTCTGCAAAGCATCGGGTCATAATCGAGCAACATGTAAAGATGCTCCAAAAACTAAAAAAGGAAAGAAGCCACGTGTCAGACCAGAAAGCGTAGAAGTATGTATTTTAGTTCCCTTTTAGTTATTGTTTCTATAATGTGTGTCTTTTAATTTGTAAAAGTTACAGGAGCAAGTGTCTAAAGAACCAGTTGTGGAGCGTGTAGACCCTCCTATGGAACAGCACGTACAAGCCCCAAGACCAAGAACTACTCCTCACATTATGCATAAGATGCGGAAAAGATCAGAAAGGATAATACTTAACAAGCTTTCCAAACCAGTTTACGACAACGACGGGGGAGGGAGGTCGATCGAACAACCGGTGGACCTAGATTAATCGTTGCAGGATTAACGTCTTTTGGGCTGTAAATTATACTTGCCAACCTTTTGTATGGAACAACCGGTGGACCTAGACTAATCAATGCGTTTTTGTGAAATATACTTGCCAACCTTTTGTATGGAATTCCGGTTGCAACTATGAATAGCAACGTACTTTATTTTCTATTAATGGAATAGCAATGTACTTAATTTCATGTTAATGCTCTATTTCATGTTTAATGGTTTAGCAACGTACTTTATTTCATGTTAATGGAATAGCAACGTACTTTAATTCATCTAATGATTGAATGCTACTACTTAATTGCTCCTATATGTCCGTCAATTCATGTAATGAAAATAAAATTCCGGCAAAGGTTTTGAAAAAACAATCAACACGTAATGGAAATACCACACACCAATGTCATTTCTACTTTCTGTCCCATGGTTCCCAAGACAGGAAAAACATTAGACAATTTGCCAAGACTGGAAAAACATTAGTCAACTATAAGTCATACCAAAATCAATAGTTAATTGCCATATTTGACAATAATGCCATAGTTAAATGTTATACTACACTGCATCCTATATTACATGAAACCATAGTAGTTAATTGTCATTACATTAACTTACATAACATTAGGTTCTTCAATTCCATCTAGACATGTTGCAATTAAAACCATAATACTACCACAATTGCCATTAAAATGATAACAACGCATTTGTACTTCATTATAATCCACTTAAGCTTCTTCAATTCCGTCTGGACACGTTGATCTTCGATATGCATCGTTGACTTGTACAATGCAATCTCGTCTTCCATTTTTTTTACAGTCCTTTCCATGTCCAACTTCATAATCTTGTGTTCTTCAATTATCTTGTTTTTTTCTTTGTTGGCTGATTTCAGTTTCTCATGTTCTTCAAATAACTTAGCTTTATACCAATCAATTGTAGGCTCGGGTTCAACCCAGTCAAAGAAATCACATTTTTTCTTTGCAACCTACAGAGTGAATGAAATACGTACCAATAATCAAACATAGATGGTATTCATGTATTAATTTGAAGGAAAAAATAACATCACGTACCAAAGAATTAGCACAATTTACGAATTTTCTACCAGGATGTTCTTCTGTCCAAGATGTCCTCATCTTCACTTGCTTCTTGCAATAACATCGACCTGAAAAATCATAATCGTACTCGCCTTCAAGAAAGTAGGAGGATGAAGAAGACATCGATCTAGGTTTTGTGTGGGTGGAGGCGTGAATATGATTTCAGTCAAGAGGCGTGGATATGATATAGGGTTTACGTGGGTAATTTCTGACCTGGAGGCCACATGGGTAAGGAAACCGGGTGTAACCGGTATAAAACGCAATAAATGGTATTTTAAAACCAAAAATAAAAAGTTGGATCCCTTATCGAGTACAATTAAAAGTTTAGTGACTTAAAAAGCAAGTTTCATGTTATTGGTTGCCATTTTAAGTCATTTTCCCAATTATTTATTTATTTTACAAACAAGCTGTTTCTAGTTTCTACATAGGAAATGAACTCTGGTTCTTAATTTTCAAATATGGTCCCACAATTTTTTATATAAAGTTTGTCATATATTTAACTTGTAAATAAAATGCAAAGCAAGCAAATTATTATAACATTTCATATGACATTTTGTTAAAGATTTTTTTATGAAAAATTAAATTATTTTTGTTGAAAATATATTATTTTGTATTTATCATGTAATATATCGTATTTTCCATTTAAATCGAATAATCATTATTAGAACAACTATTATTACTAATGGTGTACTGACGGTTTGGCGACCAAAAATTTAGTGGTTGGTAACGCGTTGGAAATTTTTCACGGAATACCGATGGAAACTAAAAAAATTAATAATTTATTCTAGGGGGTCGGTAAATGGTAGAAAATTGAAAGGATTATCGACCTATTACCGATTACAAATAAACAAAATCGTCAGTTTGGTCGGTATTCAGTAGAGAAAAAAAGATAAATCTATTAATAATGTTGTTATTATTAATATAATTCAAAATATTAAGAACTAAAATATGTTTTATGATTCAAACTGTAATCAACCAAATTTTTTATTAATCAAAATTCATTATAATCCAAAAAATATAATGAATATTTATATGATTCCAAATTTAAAATGATACAAAAATGTGTCATAATTTTTGGTTTATTTTAATATCCACAAATGTTATGAATCAAAATCTTATAATTAAAATATTATGATCCAAAAAATAATAAAAAATATTTGATATGAGACGAAAGATTGTCTTTTTCAAAGAAATATTTAGATCTTAAATTATATGATTCAAAATCATATTATTTAAAAGATTAGAAGATCAAAATTGAAAAGATGCAAAAACTATGATCCAAAATTATAATCTAAAACGTTATGATTTAAAATATTATTATCCAAAATGATTAGATTAAATAATAGATGCTTCAACAACTGCTCATGTACAACTTATGCATATGAGAATAACACTCGCATAGACAATAGCAATGCTTCATTCTCTCACCTCATCTATTTCTGACGCCTCTTTCCTTGAAACCCTTATCTGTATAAAAGCATTCTTTTTGTTCCAATACACACGCTTCAGACGAAACAAATTCGAAACCAACTTCCCTCCCTGCGTCGCACGAGCTTTGTCTTCGATCAAATAGATGCCATTGAGAAAGCACGCTCTTAAAAACTGAAGCCCTACAACGGGCGACGTGAATTCAAGAAGGAAAAGCAACCCATCATCGAACAGATGAAACTTCTAGGATTAAGTAGAAAGGACTGTCGACTAAGGATGTGGAATTGGTACTTGAATTGATGGGCAGACCTATTTTGATTGTAGGGGGAAGATCACAGTGATCACCGATTAGCTCCTTCACCGTGGTCTCCAACACGAACACTGTCGTGTGGCGTTAGTGAGCTTTCAAAGATCCACTGGTCCAGAAAAGTAACACGAAAATGGAGTTTATGGTAAGAAAAGTAACATAGAAATGGAGTTGTTGGCCACCATTCAACACATCGTAGATGGAGCAAGTTTTTCAACAGTACCTGCTAAGATACTCTAGCTTTACTTCTTGTGAAAATCAGAAGGAGAGAGAGAGATAGAGAGAGATAGATAGATAGATAGATAGATAGATAGAGAGAGAGAGAGACGCGGTAGTGGGGGTAGGGACGAGAGTGTTTTTTTTAATTACCTAAATAAAGAATAGGTTAAAAAAATGAATTAAAAATGATAGTTTGGTCTTTTTACATGGGCTATTGACCAACAGTGTAAGCTTTTGGGAACCATAGTAATCAAAACTGAGGAAGAAAAATTTGGACTAAAACTAAAAAACGTATCAACCACAAGGACCAAAAGTGTAATTTACTTTGTATAATGCAAATACACGCCGACTCAAATCTCAATCAATTACCACCACCTTTTTCCAATCAATACCCAAAAGATGTGGCTTAAAAGCTATCACTTGCGTTTTAAGAATTCCAACTTAAAAATGTATCCAACTTAAAAATGTATGATTACGACAAATTTTGTAGTATATAGTACGTATAACAAATATGTAACATGGAGTCGAATAATATATTTTATGCACAACTTAATTTGTATGCCTCGTGATATCACCGTCTAAAGTCTAACATATCCCCAATTAAAGTATTTTTTGGATCCACCAATGTCTGTTATTTGTTCATTTCGGAAAATTAGTCGGATTAATCATAATCAAATGATTGCTTATAAGCTTTACAACATGAACACTGTCTTTTTAATAGAATTTTTTTTTGAACGGCAAATCTAATCTATCTAACTTATTTCTAAAAAACACCTTACATTCCACTCATGCCTCTAACGACAATGGCGGAATATTGTAGGGGCAGGGGTTCCCCCCCCCCCCCCCCCTCCCCAAAAAAAAATTTGGTGCTTAATATAAAATTTTTATATTATATGTGCAAAAAAAAATTTTATATGTTTCTTTTGACCCCCCAAGCAAAAAATAAAAAATAAGGAAATAGATTTGCATTACGGTTCTTTTATTCAATTGCCGTTTAAGTAATCGTATCTCTAAAACCCTTACCTGTTGTCGAAGGCTTGTTTTTTCCAATTGCCGATTACACCATTACAGTTTACACGATCAAGATTCAAATGGATTAGAGGAGAAAAAGAAGTCAAGAATTAAATGTATGTTACAATACACGATCAAGAAATCAATTCAAATTGCCATTTGCCGCGATTTACAATGGAATTGGATAATTGAATTACATTAATGTTTCTGCAATTAATGTTATTTAACTCTTATTTGATCATAATTCGTAGCGTAAGTTTGGATAATTGAATTAATGTTTCTGCAATTAATTGTCGATTATGCCATTTGCCGTAACAGAAGGTTTACAAATTACAATGGAATTGGATAATTGAAATTCTGGTAATCAGTAATGTATTAATGTGATCATAAATTCATAAGTTTTGTTTTGGTAAATAGTAGGTATTAAAACATTCCGAGTCTCCGATTCCGCGGCTCCGCCAATCGCCAATTCGCCATGGTAAAGTTTAAAGAATTGAGGGTTTTCGAGGGCATGATGGAAGTACCAATTCAAAGAATCGAGGTAATTTTCTTGAATAATTTTCGACCCCCCCCCCCCCCCCCCCCCCCCCCCCGGAACTATTTTTTCAAGTTCCGCCACTGTCTAACGAGATTTGAACCTTCAACCTCAAGGAGGGAGGGCAATGGTATTCACTTTAATGGTAGGTAGATAATTAAGATTAAAGGCAAGATGACCGGCTCACCTGCCTTTGTTTTACTCCGTGTTTAGTACGTGTCATTTTTTTCTGGAAACGAGAGTTGTATTTGGTTTGCATGTCTTTGACAATAGACTCATACCCTGTAGATCTAATCGTTGACGCAATTAGATATCATTGTAAATAAATAGACATAAAGATTAATTGGGAGCACTAACTGAAGAAACGTATGTACACATTCCAGGGTAAACTTATAAACACAACAATAAATGATTTATAATACATTTAATATTTGGTTTTATAGTCAAATTGGAAGGCAAATTCTGATTTAAAAGGTAGGCTTCCATCGTAGGAGCAACAAAGTATGATTTGAAATACAATAAATAATAATATTTTGTGCCTTCTTCGAATTTTTAATGAAGCTTTTGTGTTTATTTTACACCCTGTTTTTGTTACGGAATAACTTTAAATAGCATATTATATTTACTTTATCTTTCAGCCTTTCCTATTTTCTTATTATATAATTATCTGCGGAAAGATTTTAAAGCTTTGATACAAACAACTTCAAAAGAATAAAAAAAAAATATCTATTAAATATATCATCTCGATTCAGACGTATAAAATTTGCAATTTAATACATTTGTATCATATCCTTATATAAAAACAAATATAAGAAGCAAAATAAATTATAGTAACTTCAAATTTTGAAATAATTTTACAATGGCAAATAACTCCGACATAACTTTTAAGTTATATGTAACGTATGATTCCAAACATTTCAATATAATATGAATATATGATTAGAGTTGTTTATACTATCTGAGAGAGACTATTGTGATACTTTACAAAACGAAGAACAAACAAAATGGCGTAAACGAGTGGTACGTTACGTCTTAAGTTTAAAATTGTTATACGTACTTGATTATCCATATTAGGTAGTGGTATATGCGGTAATCGGGGAGGAAATGGAATAAGGCATTACGGCGGAATGAAAAAATCATGTTTGTTTGCCACAAAGAAAAGGAATTGAACATTTGTCATGAAATGTAATTCATTTTTTATTTTCATTTCATGTGGAAAATGTGCTTTTTTATTCCTTTAGTACATACTATAATTATAAATTTATTTTATTCATATAATCTTAAATAAATATTAATCTTTTTAAAGTCTTCAAAGCTTCAATGATCCCTTTAGGGGTTAGGAGGGGTCATGACCTTCCCGTTTTTTAGCATATGAATACCGAAAAAAAACTCTAATTTAGTTTCATACATCAGGATATATACAGTTATTGGCCCTTGGAGATTTCGGATAAAAATAACTGAAGTTTAAATTCAAATGCTATAATCTAGGATTAGAAGAAAGATTATCTGAAAGTATAGAAAATAAATTAAGTGGGAGAATATATAATTGATAATGCATCATTATAAGCAAGGTTGTTAAGATCGGGATCTTACCCAAGATCGTTTTATGCTTTGCAAGATCGTGATCGTAAGATCGGGATCGGGATCTTAAGATCCTACCACTGAAGTAGTTTTTAAATCTACTCTTAATGTCATACTTTGTGCAGTACCTGTTATACTTAATCTCTACTAAAACATCAATGGTAGAATCAAAGTTAACTCTTAAGCATGAACTATGGTTCTTTTAATTAGAAACCGCAAAAATTGGGAAGAAAACATCTTTAGTAGAAAAATAAACAAGTTCATCATGTCCATCCACAACTAGAGGTGAGATCGGATCGTATTAAGATCTTAAGATACTACTTAGGATCTTAAGATCCTAGTATAGATCTTGCTTCAGATAGATCCTACTGTGATCGGGATCGTTTTTCGGTCAAAGGATCTTAAAATCGTAAGATCTTAAGATCAAGATCGGGATCTTAACAACCATGATTATAAGGCTCAAAGGAGTGGAGGGTATTTTTGCCGGCGGCAGGCTATATGGCAAGGTTTTGTTGGAGGCAACAACACCCCGTGACCCAAACATTTTGGGAGGCAAATGCCGCTATCTCTCTCCTCTCTCTTTCTCTTCCTCTCTCTCACACTCTCTCCATATATATATATATATATATATATATATATATATATATATATATATATATATATATATATATATATATATATATATATATATATATATATATATATATATATATATATATATATATATATTTGTGTCTAGATGCCTCCAACACCACTCCTTGACCAAAACATAGCTCAACAACAAAAACATTTATCCTACGTGGCGGGCTTGCCTCCCAAATGTTGGAGGCACCACTCCCTTCAGCCTAACCAATTCGTAAAACTCATTGTTTTCCCACAGCCAATGTTGTAAACGGAATCTTGCATGTCGCGCGTCTTCCACTATTCGCTCTCAAGCTGCCCCTCTCCTTCATTGATCTTGCCCAACGTTTGGTCACTTTCCATCTTCCCAGTCGCCATCTATGTTTGCTTTTTTCCTATGGTAACATTCCTTAGTTTTGAGATGAAAATGTTTATGAGTCACACTACTGCTTTATGAGTTCCAACATAAGTACTTTTGATGTTTGTTTGTTTGTTGTTATTGCGTTTGTTGGTTTGATTACTTTTTGCTTCTATTTATTTTTATATAAATTTAGATGAATGTTTTCTCTAAATGTGTTGTTATACTACCGCGAGTGTTGTCTTTCCAATGTAAAGTACTATATGTTTTATGTTTTATAATGTCTTATTGAGTGTTTTTATACTTCATTTATATAGTTTCTCAATTAATAAAATCTACCTATGCCTCAAACGAAGCTTGAACCCTCAACCTCTAAGAGAGAAAGCAACACCTGGTACCGCTGGACTACAATGGTTAAATATGTAACATTTTCTTTAATCATATAGTAGGTGTTTGTTTTTATTTAGTATCGTTACAATTCGTGTGATGATATTATTGGAATCTGAAATTACATAAATAAGATATATTTATAATTTGCTAATAGAATATTAATTTTATAACGGTATCTACTTCATGGTATGTATATGCTATATTGAAGTTGTAATTAATAAATGAGTAAATTACAGTTTTGGTCCCAGTGGTTTGGGCTCATTTTTGGATTGGTCTTTAATCTAAAATTCTCATATTATTGCCCTTGTGGTTTGCTTTTACTTTCACTGTTGGTCCTCCTTCCGTTAGCGTTAACATTTGCTGTTAAATGCACGGTAAAATGACTATTTTGCCCTTTATTTATTATCTAATTTATCTTTTTTTTAGAACGGCAGATATTATCTAATTACGTCTATATCCTTATAAAATTACAAATTACGTATATATCATTTAAAACCTTAAATACTCACATATATATCCAAAACATTAATTTAATAATTAATAATCTTTTTATAAAATTATAAAAACTATTTTTAAATTAGATTAGACCTAAATTACTAAAATATCCATATACCATATATCCATATACAAATCCCCAATGTTCCAAAATCGATTATTGTTTCTGAAAGAGAATTGATTCACGGCAAGCAGAAACGAAGTAGGATTATTTGGTATTAATGTTAGAAATCCATATATCAATATAATCGAATTAGAAGGGTGAATATTTATTCTATAATGGTAGCATTTAGGTTTTTTTTTTTTATGAATTATTGGTTGAACTTGACTATGTTTCCACCGTCAATTCCTTCGATCATATATGGGTAACCAATAATAAAAAGGCATTATGACGTCAAATCATATGATTATAAGCTATTGTATTGTGATACACAAGTCGATTTTGGAAGAATGCCGTGATCTTCTTTTCGGAAACAGGAATCGAAAATAGGAATCGGTTTTGGAAGATTGTGGATTCGTATATAGATATATGGTATAGGGATATTTTAGTAATTTAAGTCTAATCTAATTTAAAATTTGTTTTTTTAATTTTTAAAAAGATTATTAATCATTAAATTAATGTTTTGGATATATACGAGAGTTTTTAAGGTTTTTAAAGATATATACGTAATTTGTAATTTCATAAGGATATAGACGTAATTAAAAGAGTTTTTAAGGATATAAACGAAATTTTGCCTAAAAAATAAAAGAAATCTCTCTTTCTCTCTCACCACCCATCTAGGTTTCTTCATCACGAACACACTTAGAACACACAATCAAAAACACATACACACAAACACTCAAGAACACATACAACCATCTTTCATTGGTATACAAACGTGTCATCTACATAAATTACACTCTTTCTCACTCCCAAAACACGAAATTATACATTTTCTTTCATCTTTTCGAGTTTGACTGAACGCTAAAAAACAATCAGATGCTAAACGATGCAAAAACTAAAATGAACCTCACCCATGAGTTAACACCTTCCCAAAAATGACCCTGATGTTTTAGAGATAACGAAAAAAAGGGGGTTATCATGTTGATTTTTGCTCGTATATACTTGCTTCCACACCTCTGCAACTCTTCTTATTCTACATGCCACAACCAACCACCCTCATCCGCTGTTACCCGAAAGAGTATATCAATACTACCCCTATCCTTTGGTAAGTTACAGGTACCAGAGACTCAACACATTCCGATTGAACTGCTATTGAGAGAACACATTTTCAGTTCGAGGGGGTGGAATTTGTTGTAACCTGAAAAAAGGACTAAATTCAGTGGCGAACATCGGCTTTCTGAATAATGTGAATGATTTACAGCATAATAGGAAAATGGTTTGCTGAAACTGATTTGATTAGTTCCTACATTCGGATCACGAAATAAATTCTTTCCTTGATTACCCAATTCGTTAAATAAATTCTCATCAAATTTCTTCCCATAAGAGAGATTTAACTTTAAAAATAAATAAAGGGTATGTTGGTCATTTTGCGTTCCTTTTAACAGAAAATGTCAAGTTTAACGGAGGGAGGGACCATAATTGTTAGTAAATACAAACCACATGGGCCGAAATATGGAAATTCTTATTTTTGGACCAATGTGAAAATGATCCTAAACCAATAGGGATAAAAATTATAATTTACTCTTAATAATTAGATAGGATAAGTTTATTATTTGGACTTTGCACCATTTGGATAAAAAAAATCAAGCATGTCTTTTATTTATTAATATTTTTAAAACACATATTATATATTTTTTAAATGAAACAAAAAAATTTATATATAATTTATTTACCAATTTATCTTCAGTAAGAATTTATTTTATACAATAACATATTCTTTTTTTATTAATTAATTTATTTTATTTTATTCTATGGCTATTAGTAACACATGTTTAACTTATACATTTCATTATTTCGAGTCAGCAAAACAAGACAACGGAATATAATGATTCATTTTATTATGTTGCTCGTTCAAGTATGATGTACATTCCATTCTTTCACATTTCATTTTCATCGTACCAAACAGACACTTACAGATTAGAAAAACATGTACAACTAGAAGTTTGCATTTTAAACGATGAAAGCCTAAGATTTACCAATAAGAAATCAATCAATACTCAATAAATAATTGTTGTTGTTCTGATGATTGTTGTTGTTGTTGTTGTTGTTGTTATTATTATTATTATCATTATTATTATTATTATTATTATTATTATTATTAGATGAACGTAATAAGTTATGATTAACTGATTTTTGCATCATGAGAGAAAGAGACTTTATTTTCTTTTTGTAATTATGATCGTTAACGGGAAAGTTTTGAATTGAATTGGAAAAGGATCTAACGTCGTTGTACATACATAAAAGATCGGCCGGTCAGTTTTTTGAAACCATGAGTTTATTTGATAAAACTAGCTGTAACTTCTATTAGTACCGAAATGTTCGTCAAAAACAGTTGTTAACTTTTAAAAGTGTAAAATAATATAAAAATAAAAAATTAAACGGTAATACTCCCAAAAACTACTTGAAGTAGCTTTTGGATTAGAAGCGTTTTGTTAAAAATAAGATAAAAACTCTTGCTGCCGAACGAAGTTTTTTTTTTCAAATATTTTCTTAAAAGCAAAAAAGCTAAAAGCTTCCAAAAACTCTCAAACATTGCACACATAAAATTTTGAGTAAATTACAATAATGGTCCATGTGGTTTGCAGAAACTTTCAAAAATAGTCCAACTTTTAAAAATTCACCATAATGGTCCTCATACTTAGGATTTACTTTCAAAAATGGTCCAAAAACCAAGTAAAAAGACTAAAACGCCCTTTTAATTTCTTTTTCAGTTTTCTTTGAATTTTTTATCTATTTTAATAATAATAACAAACCTCGCCACTACCCCCCCCCCCTCCCCCTCTGTCTCTCAACGGGAGTACCAACGTACCAATTATACAACAACATTGCCGGATAAAAAGCAGCGAGCGCCACCGTCATCAAAAAGAGAACTAGAAGCAAGGAATAACGGGGGAACCAGAAAGAAACCCATTGTAGAAAAAAACAACACTTTGGAAGCGATTGAAGAGAAAGAGAGTGACGACTGGATGACGATTGTAGAACATGTCAATGGCGGTTTCCCCGATTGGAACTCCAGTAGAAATTTTCCCAGTTTTTGATCACTCACTTGGTGATAAACAATGCCACATGTCGCCAAGAATTCAGGGTTCGCCATATTTGCAGAAATCAAAAACCGTATTAGCATAAATCAATTTTGTGCAGAAATCAAATTCAAAATTGATTTCTGGTATAGATGTTGAAGAAACTAAAAATGTCAGAAATCAAACAGTATTAGCAGAAATCAAATCCTTTTGAATAAACCTCCACCACCGCTGGAACTCGATTTCAGGTACAAATGTTGAAGATTTTCTCATCGGCGATCACGATCGCTTTAACCAATCCAATATTTGATTTGAACCAGGAAAATTCCTTCAGGTTCTTCCACACGCGAATGTGGGTTTTTTTCTTTTTCTTTAAAAAAATTGATTTAAAAAATAATATATTAAAAAAAATGAAAAAGAAATTTAAAAGGGTAAAATGGTCTTTTTACTTGGCCTTTGGACCATATTTGAAAGTAGATCGTAACCATATGGACCATTATGGTAAATTTTTAAAAGTTGGACCATTTTTGAAAGTTTCTGCAAACCACATGGACCATTATTGTAATTTACTCTAAAATTTTTGATAATTATCCTCGGCAATTTTGGCAAACTATAGGGGCCATCGCATAATTTTGTCTTATTATTATTTGGATAAAGAAAAAAAGCTTTTACCAGTCTTTTTTTTTTTTTTTTTTTTTGGAAACGGCAGCTTTTACCAGTCAAACCTGCAGAATGTCAATCCATACACGAAAACAATATCGTTACATACACTTCAAACACCGAACCTCATCATATAGTTAGCTTCTTCAACTTCGAAACCACCAGGACTATCAGTCTATCACCATCTCCGTCGAACAACTACCGTCTACACCACCCTTCGATATCAGCCATGGCGTCAGTTACTAGTGCACACGGCTACGATCGTCTAACACAAGTCAAACAATTCGACGAATCAAAAATCGGCGTAAAGGGATTAGTAGATTCCGGCGTCACCACCATACCCAGCTTCTTCCACCAACCACCGGAGAACCTCCCTGGTCCAAAACCTAAAAACCGACCGAAATTAACTGTGCCTGTCATCGACTTATCTGGAGAAAGGTCAGCCGTTGTTGAAGAAGTTCGTCGATCAGCTTCTACACTAGGCTTTTTCCAGATCGTCAATCATAGCATTCCAAAAACATTAATCGATTCTGTGCTTAATGATATAAAGACTTTCTTTGAGCAATCGACGGATTATAAGATGCAATTCTATCACAGAGAGATAGGGAAGGGCGCAGCTTATTCTACCAATTTTGACTTGTATCAATCAAAAGCTGCGAGCTGGAGAGACACACTTCAGGTTAGATTCAACACAAATTGAGGAATTTTTACAGTAATCAATGGATAATCATAACGCTTATAATTTTTCAGGCGAGAATGGCACCCGTCGAGCCGGTATGGGATGCAGTGCCGGAAATGTGTAGGGCGGCACTTAAGGATTGGGACAAGGCGGTGGTGGGGTTAGCAGAAGAACTGATGTCGATTTTATGCGAAGGATTGGGAGTAAAGAGTGACAGGTTAAAGGAGTTATCGTTTTTGGAAGCAAGGGTAGATGCGGCCCATTACTATCCCCGGTGCCCACAGCCAGATCTCACGGTGGGGCTGACCGCCCACACAGATCCAGGCGCTCTAACCGTCCTGGTGCAGAACGAGGTCGGCGGGTTGTTGCAGGTCAAGTCCGGTGATGACTGGGCTGACGTCGAGGCAGTTCCCGGCGCCGTTGTTATCAACATCGGTGATCTGCTTCAGGTACGCTTATTTTATATAAATCAATCGGAAAGCATGATCGGAATCGTATATAATTATCATCACATGATAAATCGCATTATTTAATTTCATAGATGATGTCTAATGATGAATACAAAAGCGTGGAACATAGAGTACTGGCAAACCCTGTTGCAGGTGCACGTGTCTCTCTTGCCGTATTTTTCAATCCAAGCAACCGAGACGGCGTATATGGGCCGTTCCCGGAGCTGATATCTGCTGAAAAACCGGCGGTCTACAGGGAATTTACATATGCAGATTATATCGGAAGGTTTTTCAAGAAGGAGCTTGACGGAAAGACGTTAACCAATTTCTACAAAATTGATAACACAAAGGGCTGATATTGTGTCGTATCATTTGTATGTAAAACATAAACGTTATTCGTTTCACAGTGATTCATACATGTATACTTTCATCTTCATACAAAAATCATCTCGTGATCAATCGAACTATCTGAATGCTTTTGGGCGTTTATGATCGCATTTCAAGCACACCATGTTTCTTCTGAAGTTTATGTAGTTGCATCTGCAAAAAGAGTAACTTCAAATGTGAACCAAATGGTGGGCCAAAAGGCTAAAAAGAAGGGAAAAATTACTTCGCTCGCATTCATTTTACAAAATGAATTTCTTGAATTGCAAAATTAACAAAAAACTTTCAAAAATTTGCGAAATGACATTGTTTTTGGTGAAATGACGATTTTATTTAGCCAAAAAAAAGAAATGATGAACATAATTTTTTTGTACGCTTTTTATGTAAATCGCAAAATCCATTTTGCAAAATGGATGGCTATTTCGTGTTGTATTGAAAAACGTTTGTTCTTTATACATTACCAATTTTGCTCATTATTGTGATTAACCTTTTTTTTTAATATAATGTCGAGTAATCAAAATTTAAAAGTATATTGCTATTTAATGCTTGTTTGTGTTATGTGGAATTTATAAAGGAAGTACTCACGAGTCGCACTCCCATTCCCCTGGATGGAGTTGCCTCTTTGGTGGGTTTGTATGGCACTGCAAACATCTTGTGTTCTTGGCATAATTTAGAAAATTGCATCTGTTAAATAAAATAAATAAATAAATACATATTTACCATTAAAATGCAAATAGTAAGATGAAAATTCAGAAAATTTACTATACCTTATACAAAGCCAATCTCCCCTTTTCAGCTCAACTTTATCCCGATTGTTCTCTGATCTTTGAAGTCTTCCATTAAATTCACAATCACTTTTTGTACTTCTTTGAACACATGGACCACGCTTTAAAGGATCAAAATCAACTTCGTTTTTACTAAATTTCACCATATCACTGATTAAACTCCTTGTTGCTTCCTCTAACCTTTTGTTCATAAATGGGTCGCTATCTGGTGAATTATTGTGATGATGAAGGCCGTAGGTGAGTACAAAACGCATGACATCAACAGTACGGCCACCTTCATCTTCACGTGGCTTCAAATATGCTCTCTCACAGTCTCCCCTCAAAATGCAGCTATTGCAAACCTGTTAAAATCCTTCATTATTTTTATATTTTTGATCAAATGTAAACGAAGATTCTCACTTACATTTACTTCGTCAATACCCATGTGTGCCCTTAGTCGTTTCCCGGAGTTCACAACTTTCCGATCTATGCTGGGACAGCCAGATCCGGCAACCGCCTGTATGTCTCCTCTCGTGAAGTGACTGAATCACAAGGCCGTAATAAGTAGATAAGTAATGGAGAATTTTGACACGGTATTATTATTCTGTAGGTGAAGTTTCATAGAGGACTATTATCAAACAGATGGTGTGCTTCAGAATCGTTGTAAATAAATAAAAATAAGAGAGTTCTCATGTACCTCATGAGATCAGGCCGATCACGACCAAAGTTAAGACAGGCTGTTCGAATTTGATTACAAGCCTTCCCGTCGATCAACTCTCCAGTTCGAAATGGATTCTCGACGGCATCGAAGTACCCGTTTTTCATCAACTTCTGCATCAACCCAACCCATTCCGGCCACTGATGTGAAATATTAATACTCGATGATTCAGCGGCAACTGGTTCTGTAGCTTTCGGTGTATCTTGTGTTGGGGTTTTAACGGGGTCTGATGATGGGAGGTCTGCAAATTCGTCCAATATGAAATCTATCGCCGGATTGGAGATTAGGGTTTTCTTGCGGGTGTGAAAATGAGAAACCGAATATGTTGATTTAGGGTTTCTGGGTAATGATTTTGGGGTTTGAAAGAGATGCTTAAGCATCTTTTACAAGCGATCGATCAAAGTTTTGTTTGGCGGGAAAATTAGGGGCCCTATCCATCGGTTTTGGGTAAAAGCAAGAGCAAACGTTGTTGATTCATAATAAAAAGAATAAACTGCAAATTTGGTCCATGTGGTTTATACAAAAATGTGGGTACAGTCCAAAAATTTTTTAATTTGCACCACTAGTCCAAAATCGAAAACTCTTTGTGGTTTTGGTCCCTGAAAAAGTTGAAATGACTATTTTGCCCTTTTAATTTCTTTTTAACATTTTCTTATATATTTCTTTAATTATTTTAATGTTTTATTATACAGGCCCACCCCACACCCTCTTTCTTAGTCTCTTTCTTTCTTTCTTCCTTTCCCTCTTCTTCACCGTCGTGTGATTTCATTGATCTCCCTGTATCCTCTCTACTACCCTCGAATTGATTTTGTTCCACTTGAAGATATACGACACTTATTCATCCCCAATCCCCACGTATAAAGTTATAAATCCATCAAACAAAATCCCACAAACAGTTCTTCACATCAATGGCGATTCCAATTGCATATTCCTTCTTTACTTCAACCAATTTTCTAATTAATTCAAAGGAATCTTCACAGTTGACATAAAACTCAGGTTCGGTAAGTGTTGGTAAAACGAGGGGATTATGAGTTCATGTAAGTACATTCAACTTATGCAACGCTCGCAGACCTGACAAAATGAGGGGATTAGATCAAACACTGGTCAGAGATTGGGCGGTGGGGGTCGTAGCCGGTGATATTTAACGGCGGAAACAGGAGTCGAGAGACGAGAAGCGTACCAGTAATTTCGAGGTGGGATACAGACAACAATTATGGGATTTGAAAGGTGAGATTGTTGAACGTGAGATCGACGACGACGTTTGCCGGAATCGTCTCTGCAAATTTCAGACACCATTAGAAAACAAATCCAAAACCTCAACATAATCAAACCCACCAAGAACATCGTCGGAGAAATAATTATTATTCAACCGATCCCCAGTTAACTTCTTCAAGGAATCCACACTCTTCGGTAGCTTCCCTGCGAACACAGAATCAAACCACTAATCAGCTCCAGGAGCTACCAGGTGATCAGATTAAAAGATAAAGAAAGCGATTGGAGCTTTAAATAGTTGAAAGGTGAAATAGGACCAGTTCCATTGATTTTAGCAGGTTGGTTTTTTCATAGAAAGGGAGTGGGGAATGGAACGACATAGAAGAGAGAGTGAGAGGGGGGTTGGGTGGGTGTGTTAATTCCAATTCTTCTGATCGCGATTATCATCAGGTTTGGTTTGGATTGTGGTTTCATGTTTACATTTAAGGTTAGGATTCGAGTTGCAGGTTAGGTTTTAAGTTTACGATCTTAATTTCAATTTCGCCAATGGTGCTATGGGTGAACCTGCAACTATCTCTGTTTTTGTGCTGTAGCCTCTAGCAACAAAGGATTGGAAGGTGTTGACTACGCATTCTGGAAGGAATTCTAAGCTCTTTGCAAGCTTTGAGAATGACACAGTGAACTAGTGGTTCAGGAAGAAGATGGGGGAGAGAGCCATTTCTTTTTTAATAAAACATTAAAATTAATTAAAGAAATATGAAAAATATATAGAAAAAGAAATCAAAAGGGTATAACAGTCTTTTCAAATGTCTTAGGGACCATAACCACAAAAGATTTTCGATTTTGGACTAGTGGTGCAAGTTGAAAACTTTTTGGACTGTACCCACATTTTTGTGTAAACCACAGGGACCAAATTTGCAGTTTACTCTAAAAAGAAAAATGGGGTTGCTAGAAAATCAAAGTAATTTTTTATTTGAAAATGACCTGTAAGGGTAAACAAGTATTGAATATTTTCAAAAAATATCATTTATGTTTCATGTGTTCAAAATATAGCAAGAAAGTATTAGCTATGTACACATTATACCATCTAATTAAGCATGGTGTTCAAATTTGATCCTCTAGTCACCGGCTCTCACCGGTAAATGTTTATATAACCGGTTACAAAAATTAATCAGCATAAATTTGTAATTACGTGGCATTAATAAGCATATTACGTGGAATCATCTTCTTCTTCCTCCACAACTTCTCAACTCAAATCTTCTTCATCATCAACAGTTAAGGATCTCCTAGCTCTCCTGCCTCTTGTTGTTTAAATAATATGCGTTTTTTTAAGGAATATGCGTTATATATATATATATATATATATATATATATATATATATATATATATATATATATATATATATATATATATATATATATATAGGGCTAGGTTATAATAAGAATGACAATTATTGTGTTACCCTGTAACCAAATCCTGGCCATCAGATTTCATTCTTGTAACAATGAAAAAACACATTCTTGACAGAATAAGTTTTTGACAGAATGAGTTCTTACCATTCTTAAAAGAATGAACTAAATTTTGTACATTCTGAAAAGAATGTGTTTTAAATGAGTGGTCCAGATTGAGTTTCAAGGTTACACAATACTTGTATGGATATATTTGATCCTAACCCTATATATATATATATATATATATATATATATATATATATATATATATATATATATATATATATATATATATATATATATATATATATATATATATATATATATATATATATATATATATATATATATATATATATATATATATATATATATATATATATATATATATATATATATATATATATATATATATATATATATATATATATATATAATTCAATGATTAAATGTAATTGAATATACACACAAAAATATGAGACAAAAAATAATATCTTTAAACAATTTTTATAGTTATAACATTTGTTTCGAGATTACATGTTTCAGTTTTCTATAAAATCTAGACGTGACATATATATGATTTCGCATTCAGCTGCATACGGAGCTTTGTGGCAGTTCCAATAAATCGAAATAGCATGCATAAGACCGAGTGGAGCGGCAGCGGTGAAAGGGAGCAGTGTCCAGGGTGGAGCCCGACCCCGCACGGTAACACCGTCCCACTTGGGGTTTTGCCTGTGGGGAAGGGTCGACCCTGGGGTTGAATTACCATGTGATGAAGTCGATTGGTTATTTCTCTTTTACCCCCTGGAGTTTAGTAAGATTTAAAAACAACACCCCCCCCCCCCCCCAACGTCTCTTTGTGGGTAAACGGTCAAAAACAAATTTTTTTTTAACATTTTCAACTATAAATACACATATTCATACAAAAAAAACTACACATCTCTTTACATCCATTTCTCACTAAAAAGAATGGCTGTCGTCGAAAATGGAAATAATCGTTGGGTATGGACTCAACATCAAGAAGCCGCTTTGGCAACCACGTTGATCAACGTCAACGAACACCGTCCATTCTGGAAACATGTGAAAGAATCGTTTCACACTATATTAGGCATAGTTGATTATCCGAATAGGGATCACATTTGTTTCAAATGGAGGAACATGTCACAAAAAATAAGTAAATTTCACCAAATTTACTTAAAATTATCGGCAAACCGTCAACCCGGTGCAACTGACGAAGAGATCGTTCAGCAAGCCCTAACACAGTATCCGACGACACACAACACAGACTTCACGCACCTCGCTGCGTGGAATGTTGTGAAAAATTCACCTAGATATCTAGCAATTTAATTATCGTATTTAGGTTTTAATTTCCCGTTTCTACAATTTCAATTGTCGTTTTTAGGTTTTAATTTCCTGTTTGTAGGATTTTAATTATCGTGTACGTTTTTTATTTTGCAATGTTATGTTTTTAATTAACTGTTATTTGGTTAATTTAATTTTTTTGGTGGTGAAATTATATTATTTATTTATTTAAAATAAAAAAATAAGTGGTTGGTGAGGGGTTACTATTTTCTAGATTTGAAGAGGTGATGGAATGTAAGGTGGAGCCTACGGCACTCCAACCTTTGGGATGAGGGGTCATGGGCATGACTCGTCTTGATCTAAGATGGTATCATTTCACTAATTCTTTTCGTTAGTTAGTTTCATTTCGGCATACAATAAATTTTTTTTAAGGAAAGAAATTTTCTTATTAACCCCTTATGCTTGGAAGAAAGTTTAACCGGCATATTTTACTTGTTAAACTGTTACTTAATTTGTAGGGTCTGAACAATGGTAAAACAAAAGGTAAATTTTTAGATCTTTTTGGGAAAATAAAAATAAAACTTAAACCTATGGTTAAAATTGGAATAAAACAAATAAAGTTATGATCTTCAGGAAAAAAATATATAATTATGTTTTCTTAGATTAATCCTATTATATATTAATATAACTCTTAACATATTTCCACAATCTTTTATCAATATCAATTGCTAAAAAATTAAAATTAAACTAAAATTTTACATACATTTGTAATATTTATACTAATATAATTAGTTAGAAAGGGGATAAAAACTAAAATTTGAAGATAAATTTGAAACTTATATGCAAGTGAAAGGTAGCTAAAAGCCTAAAAGGAATACATATCAATGTAACAGCGAGTCTCATGGATCATGGATGTATGTACTCCACATAGATGTATGTGTGGTCGAGAAATTAGTATATTTCTTGAGAATAGAGATGTAGATATGTAGCAAGTGAAAACAGACGGTCATATGATCATATCCTATCTTTTGAGGTTATACGACACGGCTATATCCTTTCTTTTGAGGTTATGCGTATGAGTTTGTTATTATAGTTAGACTTATTAGTAGCTGTTTGGATGTGGTTATAAATCAACTTATTGGTTTATTAGCTTTTTGGAAAAGTCATAAGTCATATATAATGTTTGATTTTATAAAAAGGATGTAAAAAATATCTATTTAGCAATATCCATTTTTTTGCCTTGAAAAAACTATTTATGTAATTTCTATCTTGTTTTATTAAACAATGTTTCAACTAGTTTCTTAATTTGAAAAGTAGACTTTTCAAAATCAACATTTAATGATTTGTAGGCTATTTATAGTATCCTCCCTTGATTGTAAACACATTCCTTACTCGTATCCATATTGCCCGACAAAACATAACTTTCTCCTAAATCAATTGGATAACTAAGTTTACTCAGATTTTACCTCGAATTATTAAATTGAACGATACCGAAGCGGAAGAACTATAATCAAGTATATATTAAGGGATTAAGGTCGATTTTTTGACTTGTTTGTTTCGGTATTTAAAAATTCACACCAAATTAATCGTCGGTTGCAAAAACAGCTGAAATTCAGTCATGGAGTTCGATCTATGTACATGTATCTAAAGACCTAAAAATCCTAAAACCCACAAGATAAAACTCATACGAAAAAGGAACAGTTCTCCCTAGATTTTAAAAGCTAGGCATCATCATCAACACGAACGATGATAGTATCCTACTTCTTTTAAGATCTGCCGATCGAGATAGACCTGTCGGAAATCCCCAAAGGCGAGCGGCAACGCTTCTGCGACTTCGAGAAATCTCGCAACACAGATCTGAACTCCGACTGCTCGATTACCGCCGGATGCTTCGTTCTTTCCAGCTCTCCTTTTATCTTCTTCACTTGGCTATGAATAGCAACCAGACTCGGCATGCCTTCCTCCGCCGCCTCACGGTGCTTGTTGGTTGTGGTCTCCATTTGTTCTTATCTCTTTTAGCTCTCTCGCTAAGCGTATTGTGGATATTGTTGTTGAATTTTGGGAATCGGACGAAGTGTATTTATATGAGGTTTAAGAGAGAGAAATTGGGAGATGAGATTTTATTGCTGGGAAGTTTTGGAATTTTCAATTTGAATTTAATTGGATTTCTTTTTTTAAGGATTACGGGATGACCGTTGTTAACCGTTGTCAAGATTCTAATTATGTGAAAAACGATATGGATTGTAATAGGATCGATTGGAGAGAAATCATATAATAAGATCGATGTTAAGATCGTGGTATCGAGACATTTTTATTTATTTATTTCTATTTTTAGGAACCTTTTGGGTTTAAAATTATTTGGATTTCGGTCATTGTCCATCTTCGAATTCATTCATGGCCTATTTAATCATATGATAATATATTTGTATGTACGATTGAGAATTGTTGTTTTACCATCCAAGATAGAGTTGCGCTTTCTAATCAAATGCTTGGAAAATTATGTTTGTGCATGTTTTGTAATTATGTTATTGTAAACAGTTATATATGTATGATATGTAATTATGTACGAGTGTATGTATATTTTGTAATCCGATATGTGTATGCGTCTGTAATTAACTAATTATTTTTTGTAGCATCTTATGATTGCAATATTGCAAAACCGAAAACGATCATACGTAGGATCCTGATATCGACAACCTTAACTAAAAATCAATATATTTTGATTTTTATTTCATGTTAAGGCATTTTTTCCTCAAATACCTTAAGTTTTTATGTTTTCTTACAGTTTTATCCTAAATTGTTTTTCTTTACAATAATGCTCTAAGTTTGTTCAAAAAATTTCAAATATGACATTTCTCCTGTATCCCAAAAAAAATCAAAAGAAGAGAAGGACCTCTAGATTCGAACATGCAACCTCGCAAAGTTGTACAACCACATATGACAGAACCAAAACTTGTCCTCAATGAATAATTCCACATGCATTATATATAATGTGTTTTTTTTAAAAAAATTGGACAAACTTTAAGTACTAGAGTAAAATCGTAAAAAATATAAAAAATTCAGGCTTTTTCTATATAAAAATACCCTTCATATTATTTTTTAAGATATAGAGTATATTTGGCGTGTATGCGTCTATACTTTACAAATTAACAACTTGCAAGTTCATCTTGTTAGAATCCTAAGTCACAGGGTCCACACAAAGATAATGGGAAACAAGAATTAATGGTTGCCATTATACCTAATTATAGCTAGGAGCGTGTATGTTCTTTATTGTGTATAAATAGTCTAGCAATTCATAGAAATAGATTAAGACACAGAGATATGTATAAGCTGTGAATCGGGTTTTTGAGTGAGATTTCCCGATTGTTAATCAAAGAGATAGTTTGGTTATTTGTGTCTATACATTTGTGGGTCTAGAATTGGTATCAGAGCTAAGATCAAAAGGCTGTGAAATCAAATCCATACCTTTCATCATGTCGGATGGAGGAGTTGGAAGAAACGAGCAGCAGCGAGTGTTGCTCACTCAATCTAACGGTGGCGATGGCGGATCGAAACCCGAAGGGAGGTGGAGCGATGCCATACTTGTCCGATCGGTTGTCGCATGTGGTGGATCGGTTGTTGCCGGTAGTGGATCGGTTGTTGGCAGCGGTGGTTCAGTCGGGAACGCCGGTTACTCGAGTGGAGGCAGCGGCGGAAGATCGGTTGGTGGCGGCTGCAGATTGAATCGAGAAGACGGAGGAGGCGGGAGGATCTCCGAAACCAAAAGAAAGAGAAGCGAGAAGAACATTATCGGGTTTTGTTTACCCAATCCAATGGTGGTGCTAGCCCGATCCAGTGGCGGCGGTAGTGGTTCGATCGGAGCCGGTGGTTCGAGAAGTGAAGGGGCCGGATGGAATACCGATCAAGAAAGAAGAAGTACCGAGAGGGTGAAGGAGGTTGACGGCGGAGATGGAGGTCAAGCGAGGGCCATGCTTGTCCGATCGAGTGGCACCGAAGGAGGATCGGTGGCTGGCGGCGGTGGAAGCTCGAACTCCGGTGGAGGTTATGGATCGCAAGGAGGAGGCGGGGGGAGGTCTTCCGATTGCGACAGAAGCAGAGGCGAGAAATGGGGAAGAAAAGGGGCAGAAGGCGGGTTAAAACAAATGGGAACCGGGTCGGTTGGTCTGGGTCGGGCGGATCCGGGTCGGCTAGTGGGCCTGTGGGCCTTGGTCCAATTCCTCTATATTTAACCACAATTCAACTAGAAACTAGCCCAGAAATAAGCCTAATTAAAATTCAAGCCCAAACCGAAACCCGAAAAAAGATCCATCAAAAACCACGAAGACGTCTCTAGAAGGACTTAGAGATTCGGGGGTGATTGTTGGAATCCTAAGTCACAGGGTCCACACAAAGATAATGGGAAACAAGAATTAGTGGTTGCCATTATACCTAATTATAGCTAGGAGCGTGTATGTTCTTTATTGTGTATAAATAGTCTAGCAATTCATAGAAATAGATTAAGACACAGAGATATGTATAAGCTGTGAATCGGGTTTTTGAGTGAGATTTCCCGATTGTTAATCAAAGAGATAGTTTGGTTATTTGTGTTTATACATTTGTGGGTCTTGACATCTCACATTGTGAAATTGTCTAAATGCTGTCCTTAAGTTTGCTTTTAATTATGAATATGGTCTCTATGCTTTACTTGGAGTTGCAATTTTTGTCCAAGGAGTCGTTTATATGGAACACGGATCATATCTACAATAAAATAAAAACTTAAGGACAATATTGGGAGGATCTGAAATTTATGACTAAACTTGACAATTTTTTTTTGTACAACATATAGAACAAATTTTTAGATTTACTCAAAGATATATATTTATAAACAACATTTTAGATTATGTTTATGTGTCTACAGAATGTTAGAAAAGGATAAATCACACCATCTAGACTACCTACGTCAAACCTATCCCAACTCGTATCATGTGGGGAAAAATCATTAAAACAATAACAATAATTTGGATGTGCCAAAGTTCGAACATTGGAGCTTCTTGATGAAATTCCGTACATCAAGCATTAGACTTCCGTTGTGGACGAAAAGAATTGTATCAATCCGTAGTGGTAGTGACCAAAATATAGTAGAGTCTAACACTTAAAACCCAAGACATTTTTAGAAATCATATGCACCTTACATAAAAGAGAAAATGTGGAATATACAAAGATGACGTTATGTTAACCATATAGAATACGTAAATCCAAAAATAGTGATATTATATTTATAATTCCTTTGAACATTAAAGAAGATTACCACATATGGAGCATGAAATATTGACATCATGTATGTATATATATATATATATATATATATATATATATATATATATATATATATATATATATATATATATATATATATATATATATATATATATATATATATATATATATATATATATATATATATATATATATATATATATATATCCCTGTGGTCACCTTGCCCTTCTACTTACTGGCTTGGCTATTTCGAAGGATTCGCTTCGGCGGGTGATTGAACTAAAAAAGCATTTTAAAAAGTGGCACTCCTTCCTTGCTTCTTACCCCGTAGTGTAAACGGCATTGAGGATGAGTCCACCGGTCGGCAAACGGCTTCTATCTACAGGTGCTTTCATTATGGATCGGTCGACTTGTCACGATTGATTGCTCACACACAATTAGGTTAGGCAGGCTTGGGGAGGTGATCTGAATCGCTATCGATACGATGCAATATATATATATATATATATATATATATATATATATATATATATATATATATATATATATATATATATATATATATATATATATATATATATATATATATATATATATATATATATATATATATATATATATATATATATATATATATATATATATATATATATATATATATATATATATATGAACTCCTTTAGGAAGCATGAAAATACGTTGTAGAGCTTCCGGTTTCAAGTACCGACAAAATTTGGTTTAAGATATTCTTTTTGACATATTTAGACACATCGTAGTTTCCACTAAGAAAGAAGCACCCATAATTTTTTTGACTTATCAAACTCGAAGGAAGATCAACACTCATATTGGTTGATGTTTTGGTTTTGGATGGATAGGAAAGAAACATGTGTGTGTGGATTTAACAGGGAGTTCCCTATCGGTGGCTTGAGGAGTAGCCGAGTAGTGGTTTAATTATGAGACATATTGCTTTGAAAAATGCCTCATGTAAAGTTGCAAAACACAAAAACAGGTGTTTATAACATTCACGTTTAATATGTTTGCTTTCCTAGCACCTAAGGCTGTTGAGCTTCTCAATAGAATGCAACACGCCATGTATATTAATGTTATGATCCAAAAACGTAATTTTTGAAAGAATTAATTTTACAATCTAGAAAGAGCTAACACTGCAATGTGTTACGGTATGTCTTTTATCTTATATAAACGTTTTTTCTAATTAAATCCAATAGTAAATCCATTGTGTAAACGAATATTGTACACTTCAATTATAAAAATTACATGCACCAAGCACATAGAACATGAGGGTTGACGAGTTGGAAACTTGGAATGGGTTTAAGGGACATAAGGTTTGACTGCTAAAATTCAAATGATAAATTAATCAAGTTTCAAAGGCCGCCTCTTCCTTCTTGTTTTAGTACTATTTTTGAATTTGAACATGGTTTCTTCGAGTCCTTTAAGCATTGGATCTAACCAAAAGTCTTTGAAATAACTTTTATTAGTATAAAGAAAAGGTGTAATGCGTGAATCATGATGCAACAATTGAATTATGTAACTGATTATTTTAATTTGTATGGTTATAAAGATGCTAAAAAGTCATCTAACTTGCTATTTATTATCATTTATATACAATATTATAAAGATATTGCAAATTTATAAATAGTATACCCGTTTAATACACCCAAGCGGTTGGTGGGAGATGCAATAAACATGGTCGTAGGGCCTTAGCAACTACCGGCCTTTGCATATGCAACCATATATATGTACGTGTATGTGTATATTAGTATATACACTCCTGTATATGACAAGTTTGGAATTTTCAAGAAAAAAATTTCAAATATATGTAAAAATAATAATAACTCACTTGATGAAACAATTGAATGTCAATTCGTTCACGTTTGATTTCTATTGCAGAGGTGTGAAGCATTTAAGGTTGTAGACAAATATACCAATGTACATTTAACATACATATCAACCTTCAAATTTGACGGGCCCAGTTTAAAAAAGTCTTATAAAATAAAACCTTACATGCAGATTATTCAACTAAAGACCTGCTTAATCGATTGAAAAAAAAAAAGAACAATGTGTTTTGTGAGAAGAACAATGAGAGAGAGAGAGAGAGGTACAAATCTCACCATCCCAAAACCGCACAGCAGCAAAATTCCTGTACATGGACTTCTCGGCAACACCATCTCGTTGTTAGGGTTTTGAAATCATGATCGAGAAGACGAGAATGGACGGGGGAGGGATTTTCGATGGGGAGAGAGAGAGAGAGAGAGAGAGAGAGAGATACACGACTGATTTTATGGACCCCCAAAAAAATTGATTTTTGGTGATTTTGATTAGTTTGGTCCATTTTAGACTTAGATCTTGTTCTTGAATTGGTGTGATGGTGTTAGAATGTTAAAGTTAGAATTTTATGGACTTAGGGACTGTTTGGAAGGTCCCAGGATGGATTAAGACCTTGGCTGAATGAAAAGCTGCGTTTAAGTTAAAAGAAAAATGAGTATATTGCCCTTATCTTCATCTTCCTTAATTAAACCCCTAAAATATCCTAAATTTCATTCATCTTAAAACAAACCCAAACCTGTCACACCCCAAACAACGATGGCGGAAACGTCTGAGGGTGGATGACTTCATGAACAGTATCACAACAACGTTTGTACAATAATGATCAAAGCAAACACATCCATCATATACATAATTGTAAATGTTACAATAGTTCAAAAGATTGTATGTTTTGAATACAATTACAATATGATATCAAAATATATAGTATGACGCCATAGCGACCCATCGTCAAAGGTTGTAGTTACCCTATCAATTTCTTGAGAATACAAGTAGTTTGAAAGAGTGTCAACATTACGTTGGTGAGTTCATAAGATTTTTGTATGAGAAAATCCATAATCCTTTTTCCTTATAGAAAGATAGTGTTTGAAACCAGAAAATCCAATATTTTCTTATAAATGAGTAGTAGTCTTAAAACCCAAAGACCGAAAATGTATAGGTATTTGTATACTTGAAAATAGTATTACGTAGTTTTATTCTTGTATAAAACCGTGTAAATAGGTTTTTACTGGTAGTCGAATCGTAGATTTAATTCCACAAAAGTCGTATGTATAAGTAAACTGTACTTATATTTATATCTTTGATAAAACATAGTTTTAATTCCCATAGAATCAGTGTGTATAAGTAAAATCATACTTATATTTGTAACTTGTTAAAATGTAGTTTTAATACCATAAAACTTGTATGAGGAATCTCTTTCCTTGTAAAATGTAGTATTGTAATCCAAGAAAATCCAATATTTTCTTATGAATGTATCCAAGTCCTTAAAACCCAAGGACTAAAATGTATAGCATAGTTTGTAGTATAAAGCCATTGAAAATGTATATTTCCACGTAAACAATTTAATAAGTTGATTTCCCATGCGAGACGCCCTATAACCATACTGTGACCATGTAGGCCTGCTTCGACGTTCTTCAGGCGTCGGACTGTTATGACATTTGTCACCTCAGACCCGTCGGTCTAGCTGTAGCTAGCAGCTCAGGTGCGGGGTTGTCAATCCCGTATAGATCTATACACAAATATCACGTTCTCTTACCGAGACTCTGGTTATAAATTTCAGGACTTATAGTATGTACTTAAATAAGCACTGTGAAGACCCGTCTCACAAAAATGTATGTATCAATCAACTTGTTTACGTAAAGTTTGTATATGAAAAACCCTTGTATTTGCCCATTATCACTTTTTCCCATGATAATATAGTAATGTATAATAATTATATATTTGTATATAATTAATTATCTTGTTCTAACGGTTATAGTAACATTTGTAACCACAAACTATTCCTATAATAGTTTATTTTTAGTATTCTTGTCGTGAAAAGCATATATTTACGAATATATGTGAAATAACTTATTTAAATGGTTATAAACAACATCTTTTAAGATATTTTCCATAATAGTGGTGTAATAACTTGGTTATGCTCTTTATTAATTCAAATATAATATTTCATGACTATCAAATAAAGAACGGCCAGGTAGAAGATCAAATGGGGAGGCAGGACCCTTTCAGCGTATAAGCCTTTCGGAAATCCAGCAACCTAGCCCAAATGATCGGCCTAGACACCGCTCTCGTAAGTAGATCATTCGATATTATATTTTGGAACTATAATTGAATTGTTGTCATAATGATGTTTACAAAATTCACATTTTGTTTACTACTGTTACAAATGAGTATAAATAGCTATTTTTATAGTATAACTTGTATTCTCCCCCTTAAAAACTTGAATAAATATAAAAAGAAGGGGTATGAACTCACCTCAATGTCGACTAGGACCTTATCGTCAATTGTTGTTAGATCGCCCGACTCTTCGTGCTTATAACTCGAACTCGCTATATTTATAACTGAAATATCTACTTCTAATGCTCATTATTCGTATATATCTATATATATCGAAGAATCTTCTAGCAATACTATCTAGTGATATAGAGATCGAGATATGAGTTGTGAGAAATGAGAGGATTTGAGCCTCTATTTATAGTAGGTTTATTTTCGTATAGCGGCCCTCAAGATACAGATATTTGACGTTTATAGCTTTTAGAAATTGTCAATGACAAAACATACCCTTAAAATACTCTTTAAATAGATTTTTATATAAAATGAATGATTTTTGTATATAAAAATATGATCTACAAAAATCGTAGTTTAATAATATCAACTTTTTAACTAAAAGTCTTTAACGAATTAACGAAGGGTATTAATTGTAAGTTTAATAAAAATATAGGGTTTAAATGTAAATACAATTTCATTTTATAGAAAAATAAAATATTAAATATAAAACTAATATCAATAATATTATATTTTGACGTTAGATTGTTCGTATCGACGATACGGTTTTGACGGTAAATTTTTCGTTTTATAAAAACGTGTAATATTTTTGATAAATTAAATAATACGTATTGAATACGTAGGGTTTGAAATGAAAATACGAATTCTTTGGGGTAAAATATGAAAAATTGAATAAATAATGAACTGGGGCCCACAATATTAATAATAATAAATATAAAAAAAATATTTTTTTTTTCAAATCTCCACCTAACGGTGGAGACTAATCTATTTTCAAAAATTTTGACTTTTTTTTAATTTTTAAATATTATATAAATATTTTAATAATCAAATGTCGTTTTCAAGTTAAATTATACGTTTTTCTATTATAATTTTTTATATACAATGTTTGATAAAAATATAACTATATATTTGGAACTGTCGTATTTTTATCTACGTTTTGATATAAAATTTGTAATATTCTGACAAGTTTTGAATTTTACCGATCACTATTCACGCCGGACACTATTTACGACGTATAATTTTTTTTTAAACATCTAACTTTGTAGTGTTTGTTCGCATAATTGATTTGAATTAGTGTATGTAGTATTATAATATCCAATAATACATCGTAGAGGTTATAAAATTTACATTTCAATATATTGAGCTAACATACGCTATGGTTGACTTGAGTTGACTTTCGTTGACTAATTTGACAATTGTCACAAAACCTAAAAATTAACTATAACCAATCAGAATGCAAGCCCATAAATTTACCATTTTGGTGAATTGGTATTGGATTTATTGTGCATTAACTAAGTTGAAATGCTAAAAAATTTTATTGGGATCTTGATTCTCTTTTAGGTTAAGTTTGGATTTTGTTTTTAGAGTTTAAAACGAAGAAAATTGAGGATTTCCTTTAGGGTTTTAATTGAAGTGGATGAAGATGAGGTCAATAGTGATTTTGGAGTTTTTTTGTAAAAGTGGGTTGTTTTTCAAAATGCTTTGCAAAAATGGGTTGATTTTTAAAGCCTTTGTAAAAATGGGTTGTTTTTAAGAAATCATATTTTATAATTTACATTTTGACCCCTATCAATGTTTCATATTATATATTAATCCCTTCAACTATTATGTTGTTTCTTTTTACATCGTATATGTTAAAAAATTTACTTTTTACATCTTTTATATTAAAAACCTACTTTATTTTTTTATTATATATCACATATAAGTTTGTTTATTAAAAATATATAATTGAAATTTATGTAATACTTTTAGCAATTATACCATTAGAAAAATCATATCAACATATTCAAACAGATACCCAAATGAAATATATTACAAAGTCACGAAATTACAAGATTAATTAAACACAAAACTACAAGATAATTCAAACGCAAAATTACAAAATAAATCAAACAAAAAGTTACAAGACAATAAAAATAACATAGTTCATTTTGCATTGAATATTGGTTGAGATTTTGAACAGTTTCTCCTAATGTGACCCGGTTGATGACATAGTCCACATCTAAGGGGTTCATCAGGATCACGAACGTCCATATCGTTTCGAAATCGATTTGCACGCCTCCGACCTCGACCAACCAAACATTTTAAGTAATCTGCTTCAATCTCCCAATGGGCCTCCAACCAATAATCAACATGAGGAAGTGGTGAAAAGCCATAATTGTATTGTTCTTTATACGTCACAGTTGTGTAAACAGTATTCACAATCTATACGAGTGTTTTCTTCAAAATCTGCTATGTCATCATCTCCTATGTCTCCTATATCATTCATAAAGTTCACAATCGGAGTTTCACTCGCATTATCAGAATCATCTCCAACATCACTTAATGACTCGCTAAGACTATCTTCACTAGATTGGGAATCAGGTTCATCAAATCCAAAGTTGTTTTCTGTCTCAAATCTATCAACATTAGGTAAGGGAAATAGTACTTTTGATGACCCAATCACGAAATCACGAGACTGAACCGGCTCTAATGCTTCACAACTACGAAGAAGATCTACAAAACTAGTATTTGTAGGCCACATTATTTGTTCTTTAGTATTTTTGTTTTTCAATTTCAACACAAACTTATGGAAATGTAACTGCAAAATAAATCATAAAGATAAAATACGTAAATTATTATGCTACATATAATGTTTCATAGTAGATATTTGAAATTCAGAAAAGATTAAGTACCTTATGACTAAGTTGCAAAGGAAGCTTGGTGGCTGAAGTTGGACATGTAAACGAACATTAAAGAGAAACTGATATTGTAAATTTGAGAGAAATGTCTGTTTATGAAAGAATGATGATGGAAGTTGAAATCAATAAACTGAATTTATAATGCCAAAATTGAGATTAAATTATTCTATATATTTTTTCTTTTACTTGTCATATTTTCATATGAAAATGACAACTCATGCTTTTTCTTTTTCAGGTAAATAGTGAAAGTGAAAGCTGATGTAGCTACATTTTCCAGATGAAGTGACAACTCAGGCTTTTCATTTTGTAATATTATTAGTTGTTTAAAATGGTAAATACATTTCAAATTAATATTCTTAATAACCAATTACATATATTATATGTAATAAATGTAAAATAATAAAGTTTAAAAAATAAATGATGTAAAGTACGGTATTATATAAAAAGAGACACATTATAAACCAGAATTGTCAAATATATAACTTTCTATAACAAAAAATAAGTTTTTTTAACATAAACAATGTAAAAAGAAAATAATATAATAGTAAGAGGCGTTAATATATAATATGAAACATTGATAGGGGTCAAAATGTAAAATAAAAAATTTGATTTCATCAAAACAACCCATTTTTACAAATGTTTTAAAAATCAACCCATTTTTGCAAAGAGTTTTGAAAAACAACCCACTTTTACAAAAAACTCAGTGATTTTGCATTGGACTTAAACGTACCTTTTTAAACACGTTACTGATAGGGAGAAGCCTTGCAACAAAACTAATATTTAGGGAGTATTGTATTTTGGAGAACCATAACTTTTGACCTACCAAAGGGACTAAAATTGTAATTCTTATTCACTATGTTAATTATAAAGAATATTGGTAAGTTTCGTATTGATTTATTGTTTTAGGGGGGATTGTATTTTGGAGGAAGTGCACACATGGCTGAAAATTCATTAAGCATTCATCAAGATGAAATATTGTATGTTTGTGATTGTATTTGTACATATGTAAGCGTTTACAAAGTACATCTTCACTATCGGACAACATTGATTTGGTCGAGAATTGGAAGAAGAGGTCAGTTATATACACGGAGGGTAAAAAGGTCATTTAAGCATTATTAACTAACCCAGACTAACGGTGTTAACTGTAGGGACCTAATTAGGGGTGTTAATAAGGTCAAACTTATTGGATTTTGGGTCGGTCAATAAGATTGATTTAGTCGGGTTAGTAGAATTAATTATAAAATAAGCATAAGTTAAGTTGTATTGTCATTGGACATAATATATCATAGTCGGTCTTGTTTACCTTCAATCAGTGTTGTAAAACTCAGCTTACTCAGTCGAGTACTCGAAATCGGTAATTGTCCAATACGCTTTTAAGAGAATCAGCCAAAAATACTCAGAATCGGTCAAAATCGGTCAGATGCGGTCTACTTCGGTGCTACTTGGTCAACATCGGTGCAACTCAGTCAACTTTGGAATCAGTCAAACTCGGAATTCTTGGTCAAACTTGAGAATTTGATTTTTTTTTAAATAACTAATATGTATATATTTACCATATCTTAGTACTCCTCGCCTAGTAGATTGTGTTCAAATCAAATTTAACGCAACTATTATGTAATTAGTTTAAAACATATCATATATTTAGTTATTTAATAAACATTTTGTTGTTAAATTTTAATTTTGTTTAATTCAAATCAAATTTGATGCAACTATAACTATATTTAGTATTTAAATATGTATAATCAAATAATATGTATGTATTTATCATATCCGAGTACTTTCCGCCTAAACTGAGTACTTGCTATTCGCTAGTCGAACGACCTGGTATTGCCTAACGACTTTTGCAACGTTGCTTTCAATAGAATCAATATTTATATCATATTGCATCCAAGCATTTAACATTTTATCAACCAAACATTAGAAGTATTTAGACTCCTATCACTTGAAAGCAAACAACCCGTGAACCAAACGTTCTCAATAAACAAACGCTAACTCATTCTTGTTTCCTAGTTTCAGCAATGTGTTTATGTTATTCAGCATAAAAGAATATCTTACGGATAATTGTTAAACAATACTTTTGAATTATCATGTAAGATATTTACCAACTAACCTTAATCCTTCAACTTACTGATTATTTTCAATCCAAGAACTTCATCTAGTAGATTGTGTTCTCTAATGCCTAACAGTGAAATTCTCCCAACCTTTTATCGTCTTAAACAACCAAAAAGGAGACAATTTATAAAAGTAGCAAAAAATCATAATCTTTCTTTCATTATAACATAGACGTTTAGTTGATGGCCATTGTAAAAATTACAAGGAAAGGGATTCAACAAATGGAAGTATGGAGCAATTATTGTCACCGGATAAAAAATAAACAATTTTCTCAACTCTTATACTTAGTACATCATCTAATCTCTAGTAAGCCCTTATGGAATAGTAAATTGTTATGGAAGATTTGATGTTAGTACATGGACTTGATTGGTTAATTTAATTGTGCTAATCTAAACCCGAAAAATTGTATAAAGCAATCCGGAACCTGACCCTAAATGTATTTTGAGTTTGTCGGGTTAACTTGAATAATCCGATTTTGTCTTGTAAATCCTATTAAATATGATGCTATTTATCTTATTTGGGTTCTTCGTCAGGTCGAGTTAATCAGGTTCAGGAATTTTTGACACCACTTAGACCTACTCCACAACAAAGCATTTCCAAAAGAACAATATCTGTATGTTGAAAACTTTTTATGCTACATCCAAAAAAATTACAAAACGGCTGAGGCTATTTTTGTATTTCAGTCTAAATTAAATTTCATATGCTATTAAGTTATGTACTTGCAAAACAAGTTCATTTCATTCACAAACTTATACGACTCGTTCAGTTATACATAAAATTACTTCAAATTTTTTAAAGTCATAATATGGACGTATCACAAATATTCTTAAAGAATTAATTTTATGACATGCATAATATAATATGAAATGTTGATATACCATTTCACTAAAAGATAAAAGAATTTGTCAGTAAATTTATTTTACAACTGACCCATTACAAAATAGATGATGTTTTCTGATACCGGCCACAAAATAAACAATTTGTTAAATGGGCCGCAAAGTTCGGCCATTTTGTGATTATCCATAACCATATCTATATATTATAAAAGAACTTCTTTACTAATAAAAGTTATACTGTATTACTGTATTATTAATTATCTAGCCTCTTATTAGATGTGGTTATATGGTTTTTTTTGCCTCTTTTAATAAAAGTTTTTGCCAGTTTAAAAAAAATATTTTTTATTATAACGCTAAAATAAGTGAATTTGGATTAAAATAAATAAGTCAATTAGATCAAAAGCGGACAACAGTGTATTGAAATGAATACATGTTTTGAAATCGTTTTATTATAAGTTAAATCGTAGTTATAATAATATCGTTTTTTTTTATCATATTTAATATATTAAGGATGTCTAAGACGAGAAAAAAAGGAAAATTTTTATTGCGTCATACAACCCAACTTTTAACGTTTTGACTCGTATTAACATTTATGAGTATGTTTAGTAAAAATAGTTAAGAGTTAGAAGTTGGAAATTATAATTTCTATTTGGAGTTAAGAAATTTTAGTTTTTATTTGTGTGGAAGTTTTTGACGAAATAGATATAAGCTTTTTAAAAACATTAACTTATATGAATGAATATAAAAAAAAATATACATGCTTTTTTTTTTTATCCGCAACATAGTAATTTTGTTATAATATTTATTTTTGTGACTCATCTAGCTATAGATTTTTTAAAGCCATAATACGAACATACCACAAATATTCTTAAAAATTAATATCTAAATACAAAACTTCATAAATGGTCCCTGTGGTTTTCAAAAATATCAAGTTTAGTCCCTAACTTTCAAAAACTTCAATGATGGTCCCTGTGGTTTGAAAACTTTTCATAAACAGTCCTTTAGACTAACACCGTCTATTTTGGTTTGTTAAATGAGAACATGTGCAAAGCATGTGAGGGCAAAAACGTCTTTTGCAAACCAAAAGGACCATTTATGAATTTTTGTCCAAACCCTCCCCCACCCCCAATGTCTTTGTAGGCTGAAACAAAAAAGGCAAATTTCATAAAAGACACTAACATTTCAAAAAAATTCGATTTTGACACTGTGTTATTTTTTTTTCAATTAAGTCACTAAGTTTTCAAATTTTTTCAATTAAGTCACTATGTTTTCAATTTGGTTTCAATTTTGACCATTTGACCGGTCAACCCGGTAGTCAGCTGACGTGGCATGATGACGTGTCAGTCTTTGATAATGCGACGCTGACGTGGCATGCTGACGTGGCACCCGAGTGTCAAAATTGAAACAAAATTGAAAACATAGTGACTTAATTGGAAAAAATTGAAAACTTAGTGTTTTAATTGAAAAAAAAATAACACAGTGTCAAAATCAATTTTTTTTTGAAAAGTTAGTATCTTTTTTGGAATTTTTCCTACATTTTTTAAAATGATAAATTCGTCTTTTTACGTTTTTGGAACGTATAAATATATTTTTTTACAAGTATAAAGACGTATTTTTATACTTTTAAAAGCATACATACATTTTCATACGTATATATAGTATATACGTATTTATACTTCTAAAGACGTAAAAAACGTATTTATTCTTCTAAAGACATAAAAAATGTATTTATACTTCTAAAAATGTATTATACTTCTAAAATATAATAATATGTATTTATACTTCTAAAGACGTAAAAAACGTATTTATACTTCTTAAAATGTATTATACTTCTAACCGAACGAACTTAAACCAACATAAAAATATATTTATATTTCTAAAAACATAAAAATATGTATTTATACTTCTAAAGACGTAAAAACTTATTTATACAACTAAAATGTATTATAATTTTAACCGAACGAACGTAAACCAACATAAAAATATGTATTTATACTTATGACAATGTATCTATGTTTCTAAAAATATAAAAATACGTATTTATACTTGTAAAAAAATATATTTATACGTTCTAAAAACATAAAAAGACAAATTTATCATTTAAAAAAATGTAGGAAAAATTCCAAAAAAGACACTAACTTTTTTCAAAAAAAAAATTGATTTTGACACTGTGTTATTTTTTTTCAATTAAAACACTAAGTTTTCAATTTTTTCCAATTAAGTCACTATGTTTTCAATTTTGTTTCAATTTTGACACTCGGGTGCCACGTCAGCATGCCACGTCAGCGTCGCATCATCAAAAACTGACACGTCATCATGCCACATCAGCCGACTACCGGGTTGACCGGTCAAATGGTCAAAATTGAAACCAAATTGAAAACCTAGTGACTTAATTGAAAAAAATTGAAAACTTAGTGACTTAATTGAAAAAAAAAATAGCACAATGTCGAAATCGAATTTTTTTGAAAAGTTAAGTGTTTTTTATGAAATTTTCCAAAAAAAAAAGAAAAACACACACCAATCCGGTGTGTCTTTGTGTGCGAGATGCAGATGTGAAATCTCCGACCTGTGATTAGAAAAACGAATATTCCATAAACTGATCAACGCTTCTCCATAATTCCAACTCCATTACGGTAGGCGGAATTTCAGATCACGAAAAAAACACAACTAGAAAGGGTGGAATGCGCAAAGAGAGAAATCTGATTCGTATTTGTAATTAGATCAAGGAGTTTGGAAACACGGAGGTTTTGACTAACCTAAACCACGGAGGCCGGTAATCCATATGACGCAACCTGTTTGTTGAGCCAACTATTGTCTGTCAATTTTCTCTACAGAACATTTATGCCAAACAATATTCGTGGATTTCTTTCCCTTTGTTGAGATTTCATGACCAATTAGACCTACTTTTAATGAAACATTAAAGGAATATTCGAGATAATCAACTTTAGAATTGAGAATTCGCATCTGTTACAATTTAGTACCATTCGAATCATTTGTATTGCTGATGATACCACGTTCCTTCGAATTGATTTCAATACCAGATTTTAATGATGATGTCGCGAAGCATCTTTTGCTTTGATACGCATCAAGTTCGTCGACGTTGACGTCAAGTTCCGACGACAATTTAGCGTCGTTGTCGGGAAGTTCACGAACCCTACCTTCGTCGATTGGGCTTCGACGAGATTAAACCCCAAAGGAAAATTGAAAATCAGTGAGCGAAGTGGTCTTAATCGGTTGTTGCAGGTCGGCGGTTTCCGGTTCAACCTGTTGGTGCGGTTGGTTTGGTTCGTGAGCAGGCGAGAGGGAGAAGGAGGGTGAGTGGTGATGGTGGCGTTCGTCTGTGGAGTGCGACGGTGGTGCGATGTCGAGTGAGAGAGGAGGGAGGAGTGTAGCAGGTGGTTACCGGTTGGATGGAAGCAGATCGCGAGTGGAGAGAGAGAGACGGCGAACGGGAGAGAGCAGCGGTGGCCGGTAGGGAGGTCGGAAGCTTGCAGTGGTAAGCGGACGGCAGCGGCGATCGACGATTGCCTTGTGTGGTCGTAGAAGAAGGCTGGATAGGTGATCGTGACCGAAGGAGAAGACCAGTGGTGTTTGGCCCCGTGTTCGCATGATTAATCAATTAAACTAATGAGGAAGACGAAGTGGGTGGTTCAATGAAACTAATGGTCCATGTTGTATGTAAAAGACGTTTTTGCCCTCACATGTGTGCATATGTTCTCATTTAACAGACAAAATACGGTGTTAGCCAAAAATGATTGTTTATGAAAAATTTTCAAACCATAGGGATCATTCTTAAGGTTTTGAAAGTTAGGACTAAACTTGATATTTTTGAAAACCACAAAGACCATTTATGAAGTTTTATCACATCTAAATGATATGCATAACATCATATGAAATGTTGTTATATTATTTCACAAAAAGTTAAAAAAGTGTCACTAAAATTCATTAACTGGTCCATATAAAATAGATCGATATTTTTTATATCGGTTAAAAATAAAAAAATAATTTCGTTTATACCCTTATAAATTTTCATAATTATGTATATCCTAAAACCTAATAAACTCACATATATACTCAAATAATTAATCTTTTTAAAAATTAAAAAATATTCTTTAAATTGATTTGTTATTATTAAAAAACTAATTAACTTGTAACATTATGATATTGCATTTCTCCCGAAAATCCTAAACATATCGATAGATATATGGATGTAGCTAAAATATCAATCGATTGAACAAAGTTTGGGTCTCAAATTCAAAATTCGACATGGAGCTGTCATCGTTCGATAATCAACATTTTTTTCATCAATCAAAATCCATAGTCAATTGATAGCTACTTCCAAGATGTCGATTGATAACATATTGAACTCACATGTTATCAAATCCAAAATCCTACCCTAGATATTGATTAATTTAACAGAGTGAGTCCCGAATCCAAAATTTGACATGAAATTAACCAAGATTAATAATAAAAAACAACTTAAAAATGTGTTATAATTTTTAAAAAGTTAATTACATTTAAATTAAGTATTTATGTATATATGTGAGCTTATAAATTTATAAGGGTATATATTTAATCAGAAATTTTATAAAAATATAGATGTAATTTAAATTAAGTATTTATGAATATCCATCTCTATGTTTAAAAAAACAACCTTCTTTATTAATAAAAAATATATTTTATTAATAATTATATATTGACAGTAGATTTGACTCATTCCTACCTGTTAATGAGTTAATTTTTATTTATACTTTATTATAACACTAAAATAAGTGAATTTAGCTATAAATGAATTGACTTCAATTTTTCTAAAGCCCTAATAAGAACGTACCACAAATATCCTTAAAAATAAAAAAAATCCTTATATATATATATATATACATATATATATATATATATATATATATATATATATATATATATATATATATATATATATATATATATATATATATATATATATATATATATATATATATATCGAGTTCGCCATTCAAAAAGGCTGTTTTCACATCCATTTGATGAATAATCAGATTGTGGATGCTTGCCAAGGCAATCAACAATCTAATAGTAGAGATACATGCCACTGGAGCATATGTATCGAAATAGTCAACATCGAGTTTTTGTCTAAAACCTTGAATGACTAACAGGGCTTTGAACTTGTCAATAGTCTCATTAACATTCATTTTCTTTTTGAAAATCCATTTGCAACCAAGTGGTTTAGAACCTGGAGGCAAATCAGCTAACACCCAAGTGTTATTCTTAAGAATTAATGAGATTTCGTCATCAATTGCTTCCTTCCAAAAAATTACATCTCGAGACTGCATGGCCTCTTGATATGTCTTTGGATCATCCTCAATACTGTAACAATACGAGTATTGAAGAACCTCATCATCCCTTGTTCCTTCCACCAAATACATTTGAAAATCGGAACCGAAATTTTTGGGGGATTTTGCCTCTTTTGCTCGTTCGAAGCTCTCGTGTTTCTGGTTCAACAAAACCATTTATGTGACAACCGTGTCCCGGGAGGGACTGTAGATCAAAAGTAAGAGCGTTTTGGCCTTTGGTATGGTCAAATAACGATGTTAAGGTCATTATGAGATAAGAAAAATATAACGATCAAAGCCTAGAAGTCAAAACGGAGCAAAAAGCGAAAAAAAATAAGACATATTATTGTCGGCGCCTCGCGACGCGACGACCATGGTGGTCGCGACGCGACAGCTGTCGCGAGATCCGTAAATTGCGCCGTAAATTGCGCAATCAGGCAATCATTCGAGGTGAGTCATCGCGACGCGACGGGGGGCATGGTCGCGACGCGAGGGATGTTCAGAGGCTATAAATACAAGGCACAAGCCTCATTTTTTAGGCAGAACACACACGAAATACATATACGATATAAGAGAGTGTTCTGGTAAGGAGTATACGTTGAGAGATGATAGTGAGAAGTAAGAAGTCAGCGGTAGCTAGCGTCGAGGTGCTCGGGAGCTATCAGGAGTCTAGAACGAGAAACGTGCCAGGACTCCGGGAAAGCACCAAACTCAGGTGAGTAATCGCTACCGTATCTCCCTAGTAGTTTGTACGTGTTGAGCTGTAGTAGAAAGAAATTATTGAAAGAAATGCAGAGTAGTACAGTATGATATATGTGTTAGTAGTTGTGTAAAAAGTAAGTATGCTACAGAGTCGTTTGACGAGTCTGGCCCAGGAGAAGTAGTGTATCACGGGGTGATGCTAAGTAGAGTAATTAACCAGTAGTGTAGTGCCCATGCGAAAGAATGACATATGACATAGAAAAAGATATTAAGTAAATACTGCGTGCCAGCTCTATATGTTGCACCAGTATTGGTTTAATAAAATAAAAGGGGATATGGATATCCCATAAAACAAGCATAGAAAATCGTATAGACAGTACCAAATAATAAATTTGGTTAAGAATAATAGTATCAACAGATAACCCGGTGCGGAACCGGTACACACTTATATAACATAATAGTAACGAATGAGTAGCCGTATAATAAAAAATAAGCGGCATAATAGAAAAATTACAGAACGGTATACGATACCGTAAGTAAGTAACGTTAGACAAATGCTATAAATATCAGATAGTAGAAGGAAGTACAGAAAGATAAACAGTATGGTAACATTATAAGTTACCAAGTAACAGAAGAAAGTACAGACAGTAAGGTAACGTCATAAGTTACCAGACAGTAAAAGAAAACAGTAAAAGAGTAACATTATATGTTACCAGATAGTAAAAGAAAGTGTAGTAAGAGTGTACGAGAGAAGTGAGTTCCGTCGGGTAATACGGTGGTTTCACAGTATGATCGTAGGACGGTCAAGTGTAGTAAAATGAATCTGTGAAACGAGTGTGGCTATTTAGGCCATACTGTGATTCGATTACTCACTAAGCTTTATAGCTTACCCCTTTATTTATATGGTTTTTGCAGGTATAGGTAACGCTCGGCTTGGATCATGGGACGATCCCTGGTGATATTATCTTGTAAAGTCTCAGGCTTTGGAGAGCCGGGTCGTTACAATTTACACCATCTGAACTTTCTGGATTTTGCACCTTATTAGTGCCAAAAGTCAGATCCTTAGGCCTTTGAATAGATGAGGAACACATCTCATCAAAAATCGCATCTCGTGACTCGATAATGGTGTGAACCGATACCGAATCATTAGGATCAATTACATAGAACCGATATGCCTTGGAATATTCCGCATATCCAATGAATATACAATCTATTCCACGTTCCCCCAAAGTTGTCCTTTTGGGCTCGGTTAGGTTTACAACTGCCCGTCATCCCCAAACCCGAAAATAACTCAAATTCGGCTTTTTCTTGAACCAAAGTTCATATGGGAGTGTTTTGTTCTTTTTATTTGGAACCCTATTTAATAAATAGCATGCCGTTAACATGGCCTCTCCCCATAATCCATTACTCAGTCCCGAGTAAGACAACATCGAGTTTACCATTTCCTTTAAAACTCGATTTTTTACGTTCAGCAATTCCATTCTATGGAGGCGAGTATGGTGCTGTCATCTCATGAATGATACCCACTGATTGGAAGTATATGGGATCCATATATTCACCTCCCCTATCAGTCCGAATACGTTTAACCAAATTGCCCAATTGCAATTCCATCTTAGTTTTGTATATTTTGAACTTTTCCAATGCTTCACTTTTAGCATTAAGCAAATACACATAGCAAAACTGGGTACAGTCATCAATGAATGTGACGACATATCATTTACCACCCAATGAAGGAGTTGAGTGAAAATCACACAGGTCACTGTGTACAAGTTCCAAAACATTCGAATTTCTAGTAACACTAGGAAATGGCTGTTTTGTCACTTTTGTGAGCATGCATGTTTTACATTTATCAAAAGTCATGTCAAAGGCTGGAATTAATCCATCTTTTGACATCTCATGCATCCTTCTAAAATTGACATGACCTAATCTTGCATGCCAAAGCATAGATTTGTCAATATTAGAAGCAGAAGATACAAATGCAGAATTTTGAACATGTAATAATTTGTCAACAAGATTCAAATGAAACATTTTATTATTCAAATATCTAAAGCCAATAAACATTCCACCCCGAGACAAAATAAACTTATTTGACTCAATAACTTGTTTAAAACCATCAGAATTCAAACAACTAGAACTAACAAGATTCTTTCGAATCTTAGGAACAAATAAAACATCAAAAAGAGTAATAGTCTTTCCAGAAGTAAATTCAAGACACACGACACCAAAACCACAAATAGGAATAAAAGAATCGTCTCCCATCCTCAGCACCGATCTATCATCAAGCGGTGTTAGTGTTTCAAACATATGTTTATCCTTGCATACATGGTTCGTTGCCCCGGAGTCGATCCACCAAGCAACATCATCATCCTGTACATAGAATGATCCAGGAATAAGTGAAACATAATAAACATAATTCTAATTAGAATTATCAAAGTTAGTCAAAAACTGACCTCCTTTAACTTGGCCCGAAGACCCGTTCACACTTCCATTGGCTCCACTGTTTCTAGCACCATTATTGTTGCCTAAGTTCACACGCCAATCACGCTTGCAATGTCCCACCTTATTGCACCTCCAACAAACCAGATACTTTTTCTTTTTGTTGGGGTTATTTGGGACATGTTCCTGCTTACGTTTGCCATGTCCTTTGTTGTTCGGGTTCCTTGGTTTGTTTTCAACCATATGAACACATGGCTGTCCAGGTTCAACCTTTCCTTTTGATTTGTCAACATCCTTCGCACGAAGAGATTCCTCAATGCGAATATGACTAGCAAGTTGAACCATTGACAGTTCCTCCTTTTGATGTTTCAAGTTATGTTTGAAATCCTTCCAGGATGGTGGAAGTTTGTCAATCACACTTGACACAGCAATGGATTCGTCCATATTCATTTTATGCAATTTAAATTGATCATAAATACCAAGAAGTTCATTGAATTGTTCAGTAACAGACCTTGAATCAACCATTTTATAATTATTAAAGTCACTAACCAGGAACTTCTTACTAGAAGCGTCCTCTGTGATGTATTTCAATTCAAGGGTGTCCCACAATTCCTTGGCAGTTAAAGCATCACCATGGATATCGAATAGAGCATCAGACATACCGTTCAAAATGTGACCTTTGCAGATGTAGTCATCGTTGTCCTACTTCTGTCTCTTCCTGGTCTCTTCAAGGGATTCTTCAACACCTTCCTCAGGCATGGCTGGTCTTGGAGTAGTCAGCACGTATGCTGCTTTCAGAGTGGTCAGCATGAAGTGCATCTTCTTCTTCCAGCGCCTGAAATCAACGCCTTCAAACTTTTCCAGTTTTGCGAACTTCGTGGTCATCTTGCGGGTTGTTTCAGCCATCTCCAGAAACAGGAAATTTCAGTTCGAATGTTAGAAATTGGGTAGGGTTTGAGTGGAGATCTGGATACCCCTTGGATCGTGAGAACACTTTCCGAACTGATATTTCTACCCTATGCCCGGGTTACAAGAAATTCAGCTTAGGATAATCCAAGAGGACACTCACGAATCTAGGCACAGAAAACGTGAGCCAAATTGCTATGTAGATCTGTGAGAGTTTGATGAAAAATGAGAGCTAAAGGGTGTGTCCTCTCCTCAATGAGGAGAGCCGTATTTATAATAAACGAGTGGATTAGGGTTTCGTCTAGGGTAGCCGTCATGGGCTTTAGGGTTGCCGTCATCGGTTGCTTTGGTAACAAGTCACGAATTTATGAGGGAATTAATGGTTTCCAAAACTGACGAAATTAGTCAGTTTTACCATAAGCACCCTCAAGAAATACGATTTTTCAATTATGTAACCACTTGTAAATTCCGAAGACCTTTTGGGGCGCTGCCCCAAACCCTGCGAGGGACGTTACCCCTCGACCCCGCCAAAGGGGCGCTGCCCCTTTGGAAACCCCGAGCCCAGGGGCGCTGCCCCCGGACCCCCGACTTGTCGTCGAACCGGCTATTTATTTGACCTCATACATGCGTGCACTCCGTACATACCCGAACATATATTAGGATACAAACTAAATAGCCCTTAGCTCACATGTTAGTTCCAGTTACATAAAATGACCTGGTGACACTAAAATCACCAACATATATGTGTCGTGACAGATTGCCCACGAGTCCTAGAAAACAAATTTATTGCATATATTGAAAAAATATATGTAACGTTATTTATATGACTAATCGTTTAACTCTATAACAATGACATCCAATCCTACAAGGTATGAGTCTACTGACCAACAATAAAAATTTCAATTCCTTTAAATACGGTTTTGAGTCTTCCTAAAAGAATGCAAGAAATATGACGAACAAAATATAGAAGAATAAAATAAAATAACTGATTCATTAATTCATTAATTGATCAATGCAATAATTTAATCTTTGTTGACGGGCACCTGTTTCTGCTTCAACCCCATGGAATCAAACTGCGTACCCATCTTCATCATAACCTTAAACTCATCAAAGTTGATCATACCGTCGCCGTCTTGATCGGCGCCTGCGATCATTTTCTGGCTATCGGCGATACTACATTCCTCTCCCAAACTAACCAAAACATTCTGCAACTCCTCCGCCGTGATCAACCCATTTTTATCGATATCAAAAACCGAAAACGCATCCTTCAGATTCTCCAAAACCTCCGTCGGATCAACGTCCTTTGTGTTCAGTTCGATGAACTCCTGCAAATTTATGAACCCGTCGCCGTCTCTGTCCACCTCCTTGATCATGTTCTTTAGCTTCTCCTCCGTCGGCTCGTGTCCCAGGCTTGCCATGATTGATCCTAGCTCCGATGAGCAGATTTTCCCGTCTCCATTCACATCGAATTTCTTGAAAATCTGCTCCAATTCCTCCTCGATCCGAACGCGGGCGTTCAAGGAATTTGCACGTTGTGGCTCCGAATTTTGTTTGCTAGGGGTCTTCGACGGAACTGTTGGTTCATGTTCGTTTTCGTTTTCTTGTACGTGTGAGTGGTTGCTGTTATCGTCTTCGGTTTTCTTCTTCTTCTTCCGACTGAACAGATTCTTCAAACCCATTGTAGTTTTCTTATGATTGAGTGAAAATTTACGGAAGAAACTTGGGAAATTGTGGTGGGATTGATTCTAATGAGAGGTGAAAATCAATTTGTTCTTCCTTCTTTCTAGGTATTGAAAAATAGGTGTGCGTATTTTATGTATGGGAAGTTACGTGGAACTCCGTACATTCCGGTATATTCAAACAATAAACGGTAACCAAACACAGTCAATTGACATTTTTTTTTAAATGCTTTATAAGTTTTGAACTAAAGGGATGTGAGAGTGCTACAATTATATTTTCAAAGTATGATATGTCAATATGACAAAACTACAAGGGCATGTTGGTACACTGAAATGTAATAAAAAAAATAAAATTGATTCTATTATTTTATTGATAATTGTGTATTTTTATTAAGTTATATCATTAATCATATATATGATTTGCTATGGTATGACGAAGAAACCATTTTGTAAAAAAAAAAAAAAAACAAATAATCAATTTTAGATTTCATATTCACCTATAGCGACATACGATAAAAAAATATTGATTATTTTAGTTAATAACATTAAGATGCATAAACTTAACAAGAAATGACACATAGTTAACGTCCTCTGGATATTGATCCTTTCAAACTCGATGTGAACAATTACAAATGCATTCATAACAAGAAATAATCAATTTTATCCCTTTAAATTATAATAAACTATAAAACTATTAAACTCCAAAATTTGCAGGTGCACTACCATGGATGGAGTATTTAGTACTGTCATTAGTAACTATGAAAGGTTGTGATGTTATTAGAATTTAGAAATAGAGTAAATTACAGTTTTGGTTCTTGTATTTTACCTTTTATTTTACTTTTAGTCTAACTTTTGAAATTTCACACTGATGGTTCTGTGGTGGCCAAAATCTTGCTTTTTTGTCCCTTTGACCAGTAAAAAGACCAATTTACTCTTTTTCATTTTTCTTTTAATGTATTATTTATTAAATTAATAAAAAAATAAAAATAAACAAAACCCATTCCATCTAAAGAAAAGCTAATTGTCAGAAATTATTTTTTTTTTGGAAAAATGAAAGGCCACGCAGACATCCCGACAAATTTATTAAAAAACAAGAAAACGGAAATTACAAAACCACAAATCCGGGGAAATTCTTAAAGACATGACTCAAAGAATAACCAAGCCAAATGTCAAAATAATACCAAATAAAAGAAAAAGGAGAAATAAAAACAATGGACTCCCAAAATTTTGTAACAAGCCCACTAGTCCAAAAGCAGCTAACCCGGTTAGTAAACCCATCAACTACATTCCACGAATCCACGGTATAGCCTTGAAGGCAAAAGTGGGCCAATTCGCATCACCTACTATGCCCACGTGCCACTTCCGCCCAAGAGATGGACCAAAATTGCAACTTTTAAAGTTCATCTCCTTTTCCTTTAAAACATCCCACGTGCACCACAAAATCAAAAGGACCGAAGGCGCAAAAAATCTTGCCTTTTTAAAATATCGGTTGTGGGACCTCTTGGCACCAATATGGTTTCATTCCTTTCAAAACAATAATTCTCATGTTGAACTCGTACACTTCGACTTCTCGCAGACTAACTTCTTTCCACCCAATCCACGAATTAATCCAGATTCTCATCGCATTCGAGCAATTGTCAGAATCTTGACGTTGCTACCGCTAGTTTTTCCGATGAGTTTGCGATTGGTGTTACAAACTTGACGAATCTGGAAACATTGTTGATTTTCAAAAATAATCTTCACGGCGAAATTCCTCATTATTTTCTTTCCAAATTTAAAAGCTTTCTTTCCAAACCCGTTCACCGTCTACCACCGGAACCTCCCGGACTTCCTATAATCGGAAACATGCACCCGCTTGATGCCTCCGACCTATCAGACCATCTATGGCGTCTTTCAAAAAGGTATGGCCCCATAATATCACTGCGCCTTGGTCTCATCCAGGACCTCGTTGTTGCTTCTGTTGAAATGGCCAAAGAAGTCTTGAAAACCGAAGACTTGGTTTTTTGCACAAGGCCTTATTAACAGGACCTAAAACGATCTGGTACAACAATAAAGAGTTAAAATAAATAGTTTAAAGTGTATGGGGTCGGTTTCCATCATTCCCCTCCACTGTGGTCCAACATATTATTCTCTGTGTTTCCCACTATGATTTCAACAGCTCTTTTTCAGTATTTACTTTATCTCTGTAAAGGGTCTTTATTTCTGTAAAGGGTCAAGCATCTTGTATTTAAATGTAAGGCTTCCATATGAATGAAATAATGAAGTATTCAGTTATCAGCTTCTCTATCCTTTAACATGGTATCAGAGCAGTGTTGAGATCCTCAACTAGCTCATCACCTACCGGAAAATGTCTGAAGGTGATATTCCAAATACAGATTTGGCTATACAACTAGCAAATCTGATCAGAAACTCACAACCACAAAATCCCAAATTATCCGACAGCCTACAAATCAATCTCAAACTCAATAGCCAAAACTATGCTCTATGGACCCGAATGATTCGGGTTGCCATAGGCGGAAAATCAAAGGCCCTGTTATCCCACTTAACCTCAAATCCTCCAGATCAAGATGATGGAAAATTCGAGCAGTGGGAACAAGATGACCTGGTTGTTTTTTCATGGCTAATACAAAATATAGAACCACTACTTGCAAGCAACCTGACCGAGTATCCCACAGCAAAATCACTCTGGGATGCCTTGGTGGTCACTTACAGCAGCGGGAAAGATAAGTTACAAACTTTCAATCTCCATGTCAAAGCAAATGAAATTAAACAAAATAGTGCTTCACTTGAAGACTTCTGGATCAATTTACAAGGAATATGGGGAGAAATCGAAAGAATCGATCCAAATCCCATGAAATGTCCAGAAGATATTCAAACATACACCCGAATCAGGTCTGACCAAAAACTTTTTCAATTTTTAAATGCCATTGATCGGAAATATGATTCTGTAAAAAGAGATATACTCCGATGGGATCCGTTACCAACCGCTGAAGCGGCTTATGCTGCTGTCCGAAAAGAAGCGGCTCACCAAAATATTTTGGGAACCGTTTCAAATGAACCGCAAGGTTTGGCAATGGGATTATTTACCTCCGACTCATATGGAGTTGGATTTATCTCAAAAGGTAACCGACGACCGGAATATCTTTCGAAAGATAACAAATTTCCCAAAGAAGATAAAACACACTTAAAGTGTGAGCACTGCGGAATGATAAAACATACCAAAGAGCAATGTTTCAAACTCGTCGGGTACCCCGAGTGGTGGATCGACGGGCACAAAAAGGGAAAAACTCCCACGGGTCAAGATAGAGGGGGAAGAGGTAAAGCTTCCATCGCAGTGGCCAACAACAGCACCACCATTGACGGTGACGGTGACATCGGCTATGTTGGTTTTGCCGGTATAACAGCCGGAAGCCGACCCACATCCCGAATCATCGGTTCCGATCCACTTCATCAACCTCGGGATATCTCCGACCCACTTCATCGACTCCGATCCTCATCTCCGCCATCACGATCGAACGATTCCAACCAAACAAATCGCTCCGCCACCGTGAACAACAGAAGTGCCGCTCCGAACGGCGACGATAGCTTCAGATCCGGCCTAGATGGAAATCGATTCAAATCCGGCATAGATGGGAACAGATCCGGCGCAGGTGATACGATTCCAACAAAACAAATGGCCAAGCCGGCCGGACAAACAGCCGAAACCAGCACCGGCGACAGGATCGGCGACAGGATCGTAAGATCCGATGGGGTTGGAAGCGTAAAAACGGGATCAGGAGAGGAGGCGGGATCAAGCCATGATTTTGTCACATCTGCAGGTAACGGGAATGAGAAGTTCCCGTATTTTAACCCTAATCCTTTAAAGTTTGACTTTGACCCTAAAAAAAAGGAAATGGCAGAAATGATCCCTGAAGCTTATTCTTTAATTCCATATATAAAGAAAAGTTTAAAAAATTGCAGAAATGACCCACAAAATGGAGGGAATGCAAATATAATTTTTTCTTGTGATAATTTAAGAGATAAAACTTGGATACTCGACAGCGGAGCAACCGACACCATGACTTATGAAATATCAGATCTTATTTCGCTATCCAAACCTCGAAAAGCACAGATACAAACTGCAAATGGTGGAAAAATGGAAGTCAAACAAGGAGGAACAATTGAGTTTTCTCCTATGTTAAAACTCTCTAATTGTCTCTATGTCCCATCTCTTTCTCAAAACCTGTTATCAATAAGTCATGTTACAAAAGAACTGAATTGCTCAGTTCTAATGCATCCAACTTTTTGTATCTTACAGGATATCAGGACGGGGACGATCATTGGGCGTGGCACTGAGAAACAAGGATTGTATTATGTGGACGAGATGACTCAAAATGGTACTGTGATGATGGCTCATGGAACCACAGAAAGAGAAGCCTGGTTATGGCACAGAAGATTGGGTCATCCCTCTACGGGTTATTTACATACTCTTTTTCCTAAGTTATTTCCTTCAAAAAAACTATCGTTGTGTGAAACATGTGTCTTAGCCAAAAGTCATAGACAAACATTCAAACCAAATAATACCAGGGTTAATGTTCCTTTCTCATTAATTCATTCAGATGTATGGGGACCATCACCAATCATTGGAGGACAAAACCTTCGGTTTTTTGTACTGTTTGTAGATGATTGCACTCGTATGACGTGGATTTATTTCTTAAAAAATAAATCTGAAGTTCTTGACAAATTCGTTATGTTTCATACCATGATTCAAACCCAATTTCAAAAGAATATCCAGATTTTTCGATCTGACAATGGAGGAGAATTTGTTAACACTTCTATGAAACAAATTGTTCAATCAAAAGGAATAATTCATCAAACTACTTGTCCACGTACTCCAGAGCAAAACGGTGTTGCTGAGAGAAAAAATCGTTTTTTGTTAGAAATAACTAGAGCTCTTTTAATTGAATCAAAAGTTCCAAAATCCTTTTGGCCTGAAGCTCTCGCCACAGCTACATATCTTATAAACCGACTTCCAACCAACACTCTCAAATTTAAAACTCCACTACAAACCCTATCAGAATTTGTCAAAATTCCTTTACTTCTTATGCTAGAACCAAAGATCTTTGGGTGTACAGCCTTTGTTCATATACCAAAGTCTAATCGCAATAAGCTCGACCCATGTGCTGAAAAATGTGTATTCGTAGGATATGGGGTAAATCAAAAAGGATACAGATGTTATAATCCAAAGACTCATCACATGTTCACCACTATGAACTGTGATTTTCTTGAAACAGAGTACTACTATGTCTCCCAACATAGTGGTCAGGAGGAGATAGAGTGTTCAGACGCACTAAGTTGGTTAGAATATGTTCAGGCGACTACAACAGAAGAATCATCCACACCATATACAAATCCTAATTCTAGTGCCATTCCAGATCAGTCTCCCAACCTGACATCCGAGGTAAGTAACACTCAGTCTCCTCACACTCCTGAATCTTCTCAAAATGATGAACTTGTTACCCCTGATCATGAAACTACCACAGAACATGAAGAACTAATACAGGAACAACCAACAGAAAGATACACATTACCTCCAAGAACTAACAGAGGAATTCCTCCAAAAAGATATTCTCCAGAAAGAGAATCTCGAGGTTCTAGATATCCTATGGCAAATATGGCTAAAGGAAACTTGACTCAAGAAGCTAGAGCCTTCAATGTTGCACTATACTCTGACGAAATTCCAACCACAGTGGAACAAGCCTTGAAGACGAAGAACTGGAAAAATGCAATGGAAACTGAAATAGAAGCCTTATTAAAAAATGACACATGGAAAAAATGCATTATTCCAAACGAGAAAAAACCAGTAGGATGTCGATGGGTCTTTACAATAAAACATAAACATGATGGTACTATTGAAAGATACAAAGCAAGGTTGGTAGCCAAGGGCTATACCCAAACCTATGGAATTGACTATGCTGAGACTTTTTCCCCAGTTGCAAAGATTGATACTATTCGAGTTATTTTTTCAATAGCCGCAAATGAAGGATGGCCGCTACATCAATTTGATGTTAAAAATGCATTCCTACATGGAGAGCTAAAAGAAGAAGTTTACATGGAAGCACCTCCTGGTTTCACGAAGAATTTTAAACCAGGTGAAGTTTGTCGCCTTAAGAAATCTCTTTATGGATTAAAGCAATCTCCTCGAGCTTGGTTCGGCAGATTTACCCTAGCAATGAAAAGATACGGTTTCAAGCAAAGCAATTCTGATCATACTTTGTTTCTTAAAAGGAGAAACGAACTTATAACATGTTTAATTATCTATGTCGATGATATGATAATTACAGGAAATGATAAAGAAGAAATGGCGAAACTAAGAAAAAACTTATTCCAAGAATTCGAGATGAAAGATCTAGGCCGGCTTAAGTACTTTCTTGGAATTGAAGTTTTAAGGTCAACACAAGAGATTTTTATCTGTCAGAAGAAATATGTCCTAGATTTATTAGCAGAAACTGGAATGATTGATTGCAAACCCGCAGAAACTCCCATGGTAACAAACCAAAAGTTATATATCGACAACAATGCAAAATCAACAGATAAGGAAAGATATCAACAAATTGTGGGGAAATTGATATATCTCTCACATACCCGCCCAGATATTTCATATGCAGTAGGGGTTGTCAGTCAATTTATGCACCAACCCCAAATCTCTCATATGGAGGCAGTATGGAGAATTATCAGATATCTCAAAGGAACAGTAGGACATGGAGTACTGTTTAAAGCAAATGGACATCTAAAAACTCAGATATATACTGATGCAGATTGGGCAGGAGACAAAGGAAATCGAAGATCAACCTCGGGATACTTCACCTTAGTTGGTGGAAATCTAGTCACATGGAGAAGTAAGAAACAAAAGGTGGTATCCCTTTCAAGTGCGGAAGCAGAGTTAAGAGGAATAGCACGAGGAGTCGCAGAAGCCCTTTGGATACGAAAACTTCTCACTGAAGTTGGTCTCTTCCATAAAGAAACAAGTAAAATTATGTGTGATAATAAAGCTGCTATTCAAATATCAGAAAATCCTGTCCAACATGACCGAACAAAACATGTGGAAGTTGACAGACACTTCATCAAAGAAAAACTCGAAGCTCAAATCATTGAACTACCGTTCGTTCGATCAGAAGACCAGATAGCTGACATTCTGACAAAAGCTGTAAATGGAAAGATTCTTAACAATTGTCTGGCCAAGTTGAATTTTGGGAATCCCACTATTCAACGTGAAGGGGAGTGTTAAAATAAATAGTTTAAAGTGTGTGGGGTCAGTTTCCATCATTCCCCTCCACTGTGGTCCAACATATTATTCTCTGTGTTTCCCACTATGATTTCAACAGCTCTTTTTCAGTATTTACTTTATCTCTGTAAAGGGTCTTTATTTCTGTAAAGGGTCAAGCATCCTGTATTTAAATGTAAGGCTTCCATATGAATGAAATAATGAAGTATTCAGTTATCAGCTTCTATATCCTTTAACATAAAGATGTAGCTTGGTCACCATACAATGAGTATTGGAGAGAAATGAGAAAGATTTGTACCCTTCATTTGTTTCCGTTGAAACAAGTGAACTCGTTTGGTTTAGTTCGTGAAGATGAGGTATTCGCCATGATTGACACTATAAAGACTGGCGACCAAACAAGAAGTGAACTTGAGTGAAATAGTGATGATTCTATCGACTAATATTATATCCAGGGTAGCTTTTGGTAAAAAGGCCGTATGTTTACGATGACGAACAGCCAGAAGTGAATCACTTGGACCAAGCCGAATTTAGCCCTATCGTTCTCCAATCGTTCGCTTTTTCTCTCTTTTTTTGATTCGTATGCACACATTGAACCTACAATCATCGAAGTTCATATCAAAATCGAGCCATTGAACCTGCAATCATCGAAGTCGAGCCATTAAACCTACAACCTGAAATCATCGAAGTTCATATCAGAATCGAAGTCCAACCATTGAACCTTCAACCTTCATATCAGAATCCTAGTCCAATTGAAGCAATAGAAGTAGAGTAATTGCAATCGGACAAACCTAAGTCGAATTTAAGCATTTGAATCAAAATTAAAGTCGAATTTAATCAGAATCGAAGTCGAATTGAAGCAGAATCAAAGTCAGTAACCAAGTATCTATTTTTCTCGTCAATTCAAATCGAACCTGAAGTGAAGTCGGTTTCAGGTTCTAGTTAAAACTTAATTGAAGTCGCGAATTGAAGCAGAGTCGAAGTCGGGATGGAACTGCAATCAATTCAAACGGATGTGAAAATTTGAACCGAGCAACTCGAACCTGAATGAGTATGAACGTGTTGGAAAGTTTAGGATTTTTTCCTTTTATTTCAATTTCCTAAGTAATTAATAGGTTAATAGAAAAAATAAATTAAAAAGGGTGGTTTAGTCTTTTTACCTGGCCAATGGACTAAAAGTGCAAGATTTTGGCCACCATAGGGACATTATCGTGAAATTTCAAAAGTTGGACTAAAAGTAAAATAACGGGTAAACCACAAAGACCAAAATTGTAGTTTACTCTTAGAAATATGACAAATTAGACAATCCATCATATGCAGTATAGAGCTACATCAAAATATAGAGCTACATCAAAATATAGTCCAATGTCATTTTATTAACATATAATCCAACCAGTCCCACATTCTCTCTACTTTATCATTCTTCTCTTCCCCTACCATCTAGGACACATCTCACAAGCATCCATGTTTGATCTTGCCTTTTTTCCAATAAATACTCAAAACAAAAAATGAAAATGATGATAAAGAGTGATGGTAAAAGAGAAATATTTTCTAGGAAGTTCATCCAATATTTTCTTCCATTTTGGCGTCTTAAAATCTTTACAACTTACGGTAGCATCAAACTCGTAACCTTCTCATCATAGCTACATGAGAAAACAAAAATAATATGATGGGAAGAAAAAAAAGAGGTATAAAATAAAATATTTACAACTTACGATAAACATACAGAAGGCTTCAACATCCATGAATCACAATATCTATTCTCCCTCAATGTTTTAATTTATGACAATGAATCACAACATTCATGACAAAAAGACGTATAAGATGATTCAAATCAGTACCTCATTTATCCGGTAGCATCAAACTCGTAACCTTCTCATCATAGCTACATGAGAAAACAAAAATAATATGATGGGAAGCAAAAAAAAGAGGTACAAAATAAAATATTTACAACTTACGATAAACATATATAAAGCTTCAACATCCATGAATCACAATATCTCTTTTCCCTTAATGTTTTAATTTATGACAATGAATCACAACATCTATGACAAAAAGATGTATAAGATGATTCAAATCAGGACCTCATTTATCCGATAATATCAAACTTGTAACCTTCTCATCATAGCTACATGAAAAAACAAAAATAATATGATGGGAAGCAAACAAAAGATGTACAAAATAAAATATTTACAACTTACGATAAACATATATAAAGCTTCAACATCCATGAATCACAATATCTCTTTTCCCTTAATGTTTTAATTTATGACAATAAATCACAACATCTATGACAAAAAGATGTATAAGATGATTCAGATGAGTACCTCATTTATCCGGTAGCATCAAATTTGCAACCTTCTCATCATAGCTACATGAAAAAACAAAAAATAATATGATGGGAAGCAAAAAAAAAAGGAGGTACGAAATAAATGGTAAACCCTTTGGTATAGTCGCTCACTCCCCCTCATTTTTTTTCCTGCCACATCAGCATCCAGCCAGCACCCATTACTCATCTCCTCACCCCCGTAAATGGTTACCATTCACTATCTCTCACTTCTCCTCACTTTTTTAAATTATAAAATAGTTTTAAAATAAAACTAATAGTTTCAAAATAAAATATTCCATTAAAATAGATAAATTAAAACCTAATAAATTTAAAATTACATTAAAAGAAAAATAAACTAAACATAAAAACTAACTTAAAACTACAATTAAAAAAACTAAAAAAACTATGGTTCATATTTTGATAATATATTCCTTGAGCTTTAACGCCATCTCGAGAGTCCGTCCGGAAAGATGTTTCGTCGGTTGCATCAAAAGATGCATGTCGAACGCACGAATTTTGTCATTGCACGCTTTCTACTTCTTCAACGTCCGTTCTTATTGAAATTTCACATGAGCCGAAATAGTCGTATAAATTTTATCAAATTTTTCGTTTATTTCATCCATGCACTCATCGTTAACCAAACTTGAAGACATCACTTTTGCTTTGGCCTTCGCTCGATTGCGTCCCATCGGCCTTTCAAACTCGTCGGTTTCTTGATTGAGGTCGAAACTGATATGTGCATCTGAAGACGTCGTGTAATGGGTCTCCGATGTTTTGGATTGTTTTGACACATATGTCGGTTCCCTAACCCCCTTCCGCTTCGGGTATGCTCAGACGACTTCCCAAAACCCCATAAATTCAAACGGTTTTCTTTTATTTTCCAATTGATAAACCGTAAGTGCTTTTTGGAGTACGTCTTGGTCGCTTTCTCCACTTTCCCGTTGATCCTTGAAATCTACATATAAGCCGTTGAATTTCGTCGCCGCTTTGTTAACGTCCCGGAATTTTGTTGCCATCGTATCCTTCAAACGATACGGTTCACGCCCCAAATTTTTATGGAATAAAGTTCTAACGATTTCCCAAAAATGATTTTTGGATTGGGCATTTTTGGCCTCGGCAGCCTCGGAAACCACGATCCACACCCGTGCTAATGTGACTTCTTCTTCGAGGTGTCGGAGGGACGAGAACGCTTTTCTTCCCCAATTTTTTTGAATTGTTTTGTCGGAGCGGAGCATCACCGGAGTCGGATTCGACTTGTGTCTCCGACATGGCCTCGTCACTTGAATCATAATCGGATTCCTCGATGGGCTCGGGTTGCAGTTTGGTAAAAGCGGTGCTAGGTGTGTTAAAAAACGGGTTAAACGGGAATTGATGGTAGTAGGTAGATGGTATCGAAGGATATTGAAATTGTTGTGGCCAAAGAAATAGGCATTCCATTTGCGGGATATAGGGTTGCGGTGACATTTCGGTTTGCGGAAATATGTTTTTTGAGACTTTGGATTTTTTTTGAGATAATTTCTTGGATGCCATAGATAAATTTTTGAGATTGTATAAAATATAGACGTATAAGAAAGTTGTAGGTGTGACATTTTAAAAAAATGAATATGTATATATAGGTGTGTATGGTAATTTTTTTTAAATTTAACCGCTATATAGCTAGGGTTGTAAACGAACTAAACGAACACGAACGAGTGCTTGTTTATGTTCATTTGTTTAAGTTAGCCGAACAAACGAACGAACATGAAAGGACAAACAAGTGAGTTTTATTGTTCATGTTCGCTTGTTTAACAAATTATATTGTTCATGTTCGAGAACTTGCTAAGCGAACAGAGATAAACAAACACAATTGAACATATATTAACATAAACGAACATATAATGTTGTAATGTAATCAAACAAAATTGAACATATATGAACATAAAAGAAACTTAAATGAACGTTCACGAACATAATTGAACGAACGAGACCATTGTTCATGTTCGTTCGTTTAACTAAACGAACGGGAATCAATGTTCATATTCGTTAATTTATTAAATAGACGAACATAAACAAACTTTCCGTCGAATAATTCACAAACGGTTTACTGAACGTTTGGTTCTTTTACAACCCTATATATCGCCGTTGGCCAACGATTTCATCGCACGAGAAACTCCCCTCACAACTCTTTTCAGTTTCCGCATCCACACCGGTGGTGTTCCTAGAGTGTATCACTCTATGACTCTATCTATTATTGAACAACTAAAATTGAACTTTTCTTAATAAAAGATATAAACGACATATTGAGGGGAAGTCCATGGACGATATTTGCTATTTCGTAGAAGATATTAGTCGTCGCCCCCAAAGCGACGCCTTTAGCCTTTTCGGTTTTCCTTTCCCCTCGGAAAGTAAGCAACACCTCGTCCCGGAAACCAAATTGAGGAGTTCACTACTAGATCTTATCTTCTTCCGTAAATCGCTCTTAGATCTGCAACACACTTCGCAACACATTCGAACTCATCAATTTCACAACCTTGAAGTAATTCGGTCAATGTTTTAGTCGTGTTATGCGTGGGGACATGTTCCGATTCGAGCAAGAGAAGATCAGAAAACGAATTTGATTATCGTTTACGTTGTTCAACTTAAACTGAAGCTTGGATTTGTTATCGTTTTTAGTATAGGTTTCCGAATTCCTTGTAAAATCGTCTGGTATGGCGGACGCATTATCTGCCATTCCGGCGGCCGTGCTTCGGAACTTGTCGGATAAGTTATATGAGAAACGGAAGAATGCTGCACTTGAGGTCAGGGACCCTGTAACTTCTATGAAAACATGAATATTTCAATTTTAGGGTTTTGGATCTTGGTTTTGAATTTATTGTTGTTTAGGTTGAAGGAATTGTAAAGCAGTTGACAGCTGCTGGAGATCATGATAAGATTACTGCTGTGATTAATTTGTTGAGTCATGAGTTTGCTTACTCGCCACAAGCAAATCACCGCAAGGTAATCACGAAATTACACATTCTTTTTATTTATTTATATTTTGTATACGTTGCTAACAGTTTGATGTTTTAATCTCTTTAGGGTGGATTGATTGGATTAGCTGCCGCAACTGTTGGTTTGAGCGCTGAAGCTGCACAACATCTCGAGGTTTGATTTTATCTATCTGATTACTCCTTGCTCTCTACTAGGAACATCTATAGGGTTTAGTCTTCAGGAGTCATTCATCATCTCCTTTTTCTTACAACTCGCCAGCAAATTATACCGCCTGTGATAAACTCTTTCTCGGATCAAGATAGCAGAGTTCGTTATTATGCTTGTGAAGCGTTATACAACATTGCCAAGGCGAGTATCATTCTAATTTTATCAAGCTAACCTTAATATTACAACACATTTTGAGATTATCTCATGCATTTTTCCAGGTTGTAAGAGGAGAGTTCATTGTACACTTCAACAAGATATTCGATGCATTGTGTAAGCTTTCAGCAGACTCAGATCCCAATGTACAAAGTGCTGCTCATCTTCTAGATAGACTTGTGAAGGTAAAAAGCTTTTTAATCATTCTTTTGAACATATATGAAAATTAAACTTTCGCTATACTTGTTGGGAAAAAACAGGACATAGTCACAGAGAGTGATCAGTTCAGCATTGAAGAATTTATACCATTGTTGAGGGAGCGTATGAATGTATTGAATCCATATGTTCGCCAATTTTTGGTCGGATGGATTACAGTGTTGGATAGTGTTCCAGACATTGATATGCTTGGATTTCTTCCTGATTTTCTTGATGGTTTATTTAATATGTTAAGTGATTCCAGCCTGGAAATCCGTCAGCAAGCTGACTCAGCACTTTCTGAATTCCTTCAAGAAATCAAGAACTCCCCAGTAAGAATTCCTTCAAGATACGAAATCTTGTTTATTTATCATTGTATATTTGTATTATTTATTTATTAATTTCTGACTCTAGCAGTGCTACTCTTGAAGTCTGTAGATTATGGTAGAATGGCTGAAATACTTGTACAGCGTGCATCTTCCCCTGATGAATTTACTCGTTGGACTGCAATCACATGGGTAAGAATGTCTTTTACTCATTTTCACTTTTAAAAGCTTATTTATTCTTGTATTTGTTTAAATATTGATTGGAAACAACTTTGTGTAGATAAATGAGTTTGTAAAACTTGGTGGAGACCAACTTGTTCCTTATTATGCTGATATATTGGGAGCTATCTTGCCTTGCATAGCTGATAAAGAAGAGAAAATACGAGTAGTAAGTTTATACTTCCTTTATTATTTAAAAATATAAAATTTTTTACATGTAATATGTAAATTAATTGTTTTGTTATTTTTGTTTGTTAGGTAGCCCGTGAAACAAATGATGAGCTTCGTGCAATCGAGGCTGACCCAGCTGAAGGTTTTGATGTAGGGGCAATTCTGTCAATTGCAGAGAGACAGTTGTCTAGTGAATATGAGGCTACAAGAATTGAATCATTACATTGGATTTCTGCCCTTTTGAGTAGACATCGTTCAGAGGTAAGTCGGTAACTTTAAATCATAAGAATAAATAAATCTTTTAATTTTTAAATATGTAGTCAACGTTCTGGTCAACCTTAAACTCTCAAAACGTGTAACAGGTCCTGTCTTTTTTGAATGATGTTTTTGACACACTTTTGAAGGCATTATCAGATTCCTCTGATCAGGTAATCTTTACTATCATGTAATGTAACAATTTGTATTGTTTCTAAAAATAATAATTTTTTTTATGTTTTTGATTTTTTTGTGCAAATTCACAGGTAGTACTCTTGGTTCTTGAAGTACATGCGTGCATAGCGAAAGATCAATATAATTTTCACCAGCTTGTTGTCTCTTTAGTTCATAAATTTCGAACAGATAATGCACTCCTTGAAAAGTAAGCTAACATAATTCCAATTTAAACTAAAATAAATTTCTTTTAATCATTTTCTTTTTTGTGTAGGCGTGGTGCTTTGATAATTCGCAGATTATGCGTGCTTCTAGATGCTGAAAGGGTATACCGGGAACTTTCCACTATTCTAGAAGGGGAAGCTGACCTGGATTTTGCATCTACTTTGGTTCAGGTTTTTATTTAAAGCTGTTCTGTATATTCAAATAATATAAAATAAAACCTGCTTGTAATGTTTTAAAAATATATTTGTTTTTCTTTTAGGCGTTGAATTTGATTTTGCTTACTTCATCTGAGTTGGCGGATTTAAGAGAGCTTTTAAAGCTTTCATTGGTGAATGCTACTGGAAAAGGCTTTTTTCTTTCACTTTATACCTCATGGAGCCATTCATCAATGGCTATAATAAGTCTTTGCTTATTAGCACAGGCATGTCTATTTTTATATTCTTTTATACTTAAAACCAGGATTTATTATTATTATTATTTTTTTAATTTGTACTTTTGTGTTGTAGGCTTATCAGCATACAAGCTCTGTCATTCAGTCTCTAACAGAAGAGGATATAAATGTCAAATTCTTGGTCCAGCTGGACAAATTGATCCACCTTTTGGAGACTCCAATTTTTGCTTATCTCAGGCTGCAGGTAAGATATATATCTTTATGTCTTTATATATATTTTAAGAGTATAACTGATTTTTTCATTTTTGGTCCCTAAAAGTTATCTTTCGTAATTTTGGTCCTTATTTTAGGTTTTTGTAACGCTTTTGGTTCTTGTTCCAAGTAAAATGGCTACTTTTGGGACCAAAATTGCAAAATTAAGTTATACTCGGGGGACCAAAAGTCGTAATTTTACTTGGAATAGGGACCAAAAATGTTACAAGAACCTCAAATGAGGACCAAAATTTTGAAGTATGGCTTTTTGGGATCAAATTTGTTACAAGAACTTCAAATAAGGACCAAAATTGCAAAAAGATAACTTTTTGAGACCAAAAATGTTACAAAAACCTCAAATAAGGACCAAAATTGCAAAAAGATAACTTTTTGGAACCAAAAATGCGACAAGATTCTCAAATAAGGACCAAAGTTGCAAAAGATGACTTTTTGGGACCAAAAATGTTACAAAAACCTCAAATAAGTACCAAAATTGCTAAAGTCGGTTATACTTGGGGACCAAAACTGTAAAATCACTCTTATTTTTTTACTTACGGATGAAATTGGTTGCTCTGTATTTCTTGCAGCTTCTTGAACCTGGAAGATATATATGGCTGTTAAAATCACTGTATGGTCTTTTGATGCTACTTCCCCAGGTATTAGAAACATCGGGGACTTATTTGTCAATTATCAAAAGTAGATGGGTATAAACTGTAAATTTGGTCATTATTGTTGCAGCAAAGTGCGGCTTTTAAGATATTAAGAACTCGTTTGAAGACAGTGCCTTCATATTCTTTTAACAAAGAGGCATCAGGGATTCCTTCAGTACAAACTAACATGAATGATGATCCTCTTAATGGGATTAATTTTGGAAGTTGGCTAAAAAAGTTTGAACAAAAGCAGAAACAACATCGCCTTCACTTAAAATCACAGGTTTTGTCACACACCAGTTCCATATCCTCAAAGGTTTGTCTTTTTTTTTTTTTTTTTTTTTTTTTTCTTTTTCATATATTATTTTATAACTCAACTAAAAACTGTTGGATAAATTAAATAAAATAATGTTTTGGCATTTTGCAGGAAGTGAAGGAGGTCCAAACATCAGAAGGACCTTCAATTGTTCCAGATATGAGCAGACCGCCTTCTAGATTGTCCCGTAAAGGTCCTTGATAATTACGATTACCGCCATCACATTATTTCTTTTGCTTAGTATGGTATAAAGTGTAAATTGTAGTATTCTTATTTATTTATTTATTTTCTTTTTTACGTTTGTTGAACTGGTATTCTGGTCTCTATTTTTTTTTCTTCTTTAATTTCTTTATGCTCGGATGTGGCCGAGATATTCTTTAGTGTGTTAAAGTGGGTCTTGTGGTTGTTTTATTTTCGTTGAAAACCACAGGGGTAGAAGAGGTAGATATTGGTTTAGAAGTTGGTGATTATTGATCTGTTACTATTTTATAATAATAAGAAAACTAATTTATTTACATGTTCTACATTTATTAAGTTTCATAAGGATATGTTTGTTGTTGGGGTGTCTTGTAGGTCTTTATATGTTAACTATGTTCGGTATTATAAGTCAACTCTTCTAAACATACTCAATATATTGTTATTACTTATTGCTGCATTAGATAATTAGATAATAAAATATATTGGGGTAGAATAAAAGAGGTAGTTATTGACCTAGCGACAATGACAATAAGGATATTACCTAACCTTTTAGTTTAATTAAATAAGTATAATTAAGTATTTGTTATTAGTAGGATAATGATTGAGATTATTTACTTATATTCATTATCTTTCGTTATCTGTGGCATCGATTCTATCATTATTAGTAGGATAATGATTGAGATTATTTACTTATATTCATTATCTTTCGTTATCTGTGGCATCGATTCTATCATGTTTAGAATTAGGATCTATCTCTTAAAATAGGTGTTTTATGCCTACCTTTTTGCAATACGGTCATCTTAAATAAACCCCCTCAACGTGTGTGGTTGTATTGCTAAATTTTCAAAAGTACCGGGAAAATACAAAAATGTTGTTATTTTTGGAGTTTTCCTACGGTGGAACCACAGTTCTAAGAGTATAAAACCCCAATCTTCATGTTTTGACTTTTATTTTTAAATAAATAAGGCAAACCTCAAACCCGTAGATTACAAGCTCAATTAGAACTCCTAAATGAACCTTTCAGAACCAATCTAACCTAACAATATCCACACTTGAATGAAAACCGTGCTTATTAAACTGTGAATACAGTAACACAAATTTTTTTATCGTAAAAATATATTAATATTGATCGTTAACTGTAAATAAGCTCGCCGAGGCAAGTTCGCCGACATATTCGTGATAGGCCGTTGCAAAAAACAAACACCACCTAATTCATCAATGGATATGATAGGTCGTTGAAAATAAGCACATAGTTTTTCGAGGCAATGACGTATGAGGTTGAGGGTATTGACAACACAATTGTCTCTCCCCAGTTTTCGAGCACTACAAAGTCATAGCCAATCATTTTTTATACCTACTAATGTTGATTTGGTGTTTGAACTGCTTGGGTAAGGCGATGTCGTATACTTTATTGATTGGTGTTGATACAAAAGTGACAATCCAACATGTAGTGATGCCATTTTCAAACCGCTTCAATGATGACTGTAAGGTCTCAAACATAAGCCGAAAGAGCCATCATGCAAGGTAATATTTTTTGCGCCAACTTTTGGCAGTGATGCAAAGGCATGAAATTTGCGTGTTCACGTTAAAAGACGTGGGTTCTTTCTACCCATCAAACTGAATGCTTGTAAACTTAAGTAAAGATATCGAAAATTGATGAAGGAGACTATTATTCTATTTTGCAGTTATTATTAAGATTAACCAAGGATATAGTTGAGACATATTGAATATGCAACCCACAAGCGGTTTTCCCGATGGGTGGTGGTGGTTCTTAAGGTTCATGGTTGGAGAGAGATGGGCAGGGGGTATGGGGGTGGGGGTGGGGGTGGGGTAGAGGTTTATTTTTAATTTTTTATTATTAGAAGACTAAAAAGAAAAACAAAAAAGAAAATAAAAAGGGTAATAATGTCATTTTATATGGACCAGGAACCTCCGGTGTTCTCTTTGAAAACCACAGGGACCATCCACATCAACTTTTCAATACTTGGACTAAATATGCATCCTTTGGCAAATCACAATAACCAACGATGTAATTTACTATTAAATTTAATAATTTATTATGTATAAAGAATTTGTACAAAATATGGACAAAAAATATATATTTGAAATGAGAAACACGAAAAAGAAGTTCCGGTTTTTGGAAACCCTTAGAAAATGTGTAGTAATTTTTAAGGGATTTCCTACAACTACCAAAATCTGTCACTAATCTATAGAAACTGTGTAGGAAGTTCTGAGGGATTAGCTAGAACACAAAATTGTTTTTTGGTTTTTGAAGTTCGCTAATCATAAATTGAAGGTCAAGTGGCCGAGATCATGAGACTAGTCTGTACTCTGTACTAATAATCCACCTAATGCCCCTTGGCTTATTGTTATAAACACTTCTATGCTTATTAGACAATCATTGTGTTTGTAGCTTGACTTTTACTAGACAATTATATTATGTTTGTAGGATATTTAAACTTGGGTTGCAATGAATATTTTTGGTTATTGTCTTTCTGAAATGAATCTGGTTATTTATAATAGATTTTTTTTTGCGCAGAAAAGATCTGGATATTTTCATACATATTTCATATTTTTTTACTATTCCACGTTTCCTAGAAATTTCTAGGAAAATATATCAAAAGCTATCACGAAAAAAACATCATATTAGAGGCTAGCGGCGCAGCTTGTTGCCCGTTTGCCCAACGTCTCTATGTAATACGATTTGCGACTACAAAATAAAATGTAATTTATAAATTAGAGGCATCCCTCGTGAAACAAGTTCGTTGGCATTTCCTCATAAATAAATTTCTCGAAACATGTTTCCTCGGAACCCCTTTCCTTAGAAATTCGTCGGAAGTCTTCCCAGTAGAACCTGAAATGGAAAAATAGTCAGAACTTTCTACAGACAATTTTCCTCGGAAACTTCTCGACAATTTTTTTATGAAATCCCTCAGAAAAATTTTCCTACGAGGATTTATGTTGAGGAAATGAGATCCCTCAATAAATCCCTAAGAAAACTGTTTCCAAGGAATTTCATAGGAATCTGCGTTTTTTTCTAGTAGTGCAAGAAAGAAGAGTAAGGGATTATTGGAGCCATTTTCTGAATACCTTCATGCATAATTACTAGTGATTTAAAATAAGAAAATGCAACAAAGATGCATTCCTATTTCCATGTCACTACTCTAAGGAATTGGTAAACATGCCTCCTAAAAAAAAGAAATCTCTTGGCGTTTATTGACTCGGTCTTCTTCCCTACTCAATCTCTAAACTTAGCCGGTATGATGCGATTTCTTTTGGGCCGACCTTCCTGCTTACGTTAGCTATTTTTCTGGGCTCCAGATTTGGGCCAATATTATGATTTTGGTCGTTGTGCTATCTGGACCGTCTTGTGTTTCCCAGCTCACAAGACATACCGATCAAAAAAAGAACTAGCTAGTACATATATTTTTAATTTTTGATGGAAAATGAAAAAAATATAAGGTCTGTCTTATCACTTGAATATAAACTACGACCTGAAATCTACAAAACGTTTTATGAGATTCTTATAGTCATTTATAGTTGAAAGATTATATATAAGGTCTGTCTCATCACTTGAAAACAATGTTTTATATAAACCTCGTACACAAATTCTACTAAAAATATAATCACATGAACATTCTACAACGTGCATTTTTACAATTTTGAGCACTTATTTTTAGAGTTACATCACACTTCATTATTACAATCATGCGCAAACAAAGAAAGAAACCATTAAAATAAGAGAAGGCAACACACTAACGACAATAGTGGTGTAGTAATTTAGGATTTTACCCTGTCTATGTAAACAAGCCAAAAGTTGTGTTGAGAACAGTGTAGCCACCATCAATGACCAAGTTATGTCCACTCATATACCCAGACTCATCACTTGCACTACAAGAAATGGAGCCTGTAGAGACAAAATCTATAGGGACGACATATGTCGTCGCTATAGATAGCCCTATAGGGACGACATGTCGTCCCTATAGCTAGAAATGTCTAACTTTGAAAAACTTAGATGTAGTAACGATATGTCGTCGCAATAGAGGAAGGCGGGAACCCAAAAGTGTGGCGGTATCTGAAATACTTTAGTGACGAGATTTAGTCGCAATAAACTACCCTATAGCGACGATATGTCGTCCCTATAGGGTGCCAAGTCAATCTTTGACCATTTTCTCTATAGCGACGATATTACGTTTGAATAGCCTTAAGCGGGAACTGGAACATTTTTCGCGGTTCTGTGAAATACCTATAGGGACGACATGTCGTCTCTATAGCTAAATCAATTAAATTTTTTTTATTATTTCAGCAATTAAAGTAAACGACGTCGTCCGTTGGGGGCTATAGGGACGACAAGTCGTCTCTATAGCCTTCAGCGAACCCTAAAGCCAATCGCAACTTCTCTTCCGCCTCATTCTTTCCTGGTTCCTTTTCTCTGCAAGGCTGATGCGATTTTGCGAACCCTAAATCTCGATTGAAGTAATTTCCGGCCAAATAAGGTAAACCATTGTCCCTAATATCAACCGAGAGGCATTATACCTACGTAATTTTTTTTTTCATGGCTGTAGTTGCCGGAGACGGTAGCTGTGGGTTGCTCCGGCGTGGAGGTGGGTTGCTTCGGTGGTTTCTCCGGCGGTTTCTACTTCATGGCTGTAGTTGCCAAATAAGGTAAAAATTTAATTGATTTAGCTATAGGGACGACATGTCGTCTCTATAGCTAAATCAATTAAATTTTTTTTATTATTTCAGCAATTAAAGTAAACGACGTCGTCCGTTGGGGGCTATAGGGACGACAAGTCGTCTCTATAGCCTTCAGCGAACCCTAAAGCCAATCGCAACTTCTCTTCCGCCTCATTCTTTCCTGGTTCCTTTTCTCTGCAAGGCTGATGCGATTTTGCGAACCCTAAATCTCGATTGAAGTAATTTCCGGCCAAATAAGGTAAACACCATTGTCCCTAATATCAACCGAGAGGCATTATACCTACGTAATTTTTTTTTTCATGGCTGTAGTTGCCGGAGACGGTAGCTGTGGGTTGCTCCGGCGTGGAGGTGGGTTGCTTCGGTGGTTTCTCCGGCGGTGATGTGGTGAACGAAGCTATCAGTCTTCGAAATTTAGTGGTTGGTTTTTTTTTTTTTTTCTATTTTGTCTCTCGGTATACCTTATTTCACTGTTAAATTGATGATATGAAGTCCGATTTTTGTGGAATCTTGAAGTATCAGTTCGTAATCTCTTCGAGTGGTGGTCGGATTTTCTGATTTTCCGGAGGTTGAAGGCTTGGTGTCATCGGTTTCTCACTTTGGAGCAGAAAATCAACGAATTTGGTTAGTAAATCCGATTTTCTGATTTTACCAAGCTGCATATGCCTTTGTGTATTGTTTATGTGTTGATTACTAGCTTATAACTCAATTAAGGAGTAATATGTTCCCGTAAGAGGTGTTAAAAAGAATTTTAGGACCTTTTTTGTAAAAAATTTTGAAACATGCATGAGAAATTAGCTACAAATCATGTGTTAAACAAGGTATTTGCAACTTTAATTGTGTACTGTGGTGTTATATGTATTGAAATTCAGCTAATAGCGGGAATTAGGACCATTATGTAAGAATTTTCTAAGTCTAAATATTTTTCAAAACTGCCCCTGCACTTTGTAACTTGCTGAATATTTCCAAATCAGATTTTTATTAGCTATTCTTGTCATTTTATACGTGTACATGGTTTTTGTTGGATTTTGTACGGTTCAAACTTCTTAAAGTGTCCATTAAGTGCTTATTATGAGGTTGAATATGACTATATTGTAAAGAATTTCTATGTATGTCAAAGTTTCAAAATAACCCTTGGAGATTGCTAACTTATTGCGTTTTTTCCAATTCACACTCATAAATATCGTTCCAAAAACACATATACAAATAAAACACAAGTTTCTAAAAATAAATAAATAAACAATTATAAAATTAGGGTCGTGCTAAACAATTATAAACCTTAGTTGTAAAAACACACACACACACACACACACACACACACACACACATATATATATATATATATATATATATATATATATATATATATATATATATATATATATATATATATATATAAGATATCATTCTAAAAATAAATAAATAAACAATTAAAAACCTTGTCGTTCATCACCAACGTACCTAATAAGCTCTCAGATACGTTCTTCTCTATGTGCATGACATCCAGATTGTGTTTTAGTTCTAGAGAAGACCAATACTGAAGCTCGTAGAAGATACTTCGTTTGCTCCAATTGTACAGTAGTTCAGTACGCTTTCTTTTCGGTTTCTTACCCCCAAACTTAGGATGTTTCCCTGGAAGACGGACCGAGACGCACTTCAACTGCTTTAATATTGCTGCGTTACTAAATCTTCTAGGAGGCCTTCTTGACTCTTTTTGGCCATTAAACAACAGACTGTCCCTCCATTTATGATTGCTACGTAAGAATCGTCTGTGACCAACATAAGCTATCTTATTGGTTATACGGATCGATGGTGTGTCCTTGTTGCAAGTGGAACATGCCTTATAACCTTGACCACTCCATCCAGACAAACTGCTACGAGCTGGATAATCGTTGATCGTCCACAGCAATGCTGCACGCATCGTGAATAGAGTGTTGGTTGATGCATCTCTCATCTGGACTCCTTCGGTCCACAAAGTTTTCAACTCGTCCACTAGAGGCCTCAAAAACACATCAATGTCTTTCGTTGGTGATTTAGGGCCAGGGATTAACAGTGTCAGCATGAAAGAAGACTCTTTCATACATAACCACGGTGGTGTGTTGTACGTTGTCAATATTACCGGCCACATACTGTAAGGCTGAGTCATGTTACTAAATGGATTAAAGCCATCAGCAGCCAAACCCAAGCGGACATTCCTAGGTTCTTTGGCAAACTCAGGATATCTCTTGTCAAATTCTTGCCATGCCTTCCCATCAACCGGGTGACGCATCATACCATCATCTGAACGCCCAGTGTTATGCCAAGTCATATCTTTTGCAGTGAATCTGGAACTATACCTTCGACGAAGTCTGGAAGTCAAAGGAAAGTAACGTAACACCTTCTGTGGCACTTTCTTCCCTTTTGTGTGTTTATCAACCCATCTACTCTCTTTACAGACGGGACAATTCTGCAATGAGGCATTCTCCTTCCAATACAGAGCACAATCATTAACACAAGCATGGATAGATTGATATCCTAATCCAATCTTTCTAAGCTTCTTCTTAGATTCATAGTGGGAAGCTGGAATCTTATTTTCTTTCGGGAACACAACTTTAAGAAACTCTAAAAGTTGGTCAAATGAACTGTCTGTCCATTTGTTGATAACTTTAATGTGCATCATTTTTGCTAGAAAGTTTAGAGAAGACATCCAGGTACAGCCAGGGTATAACTCCGTATTGAGCTCTTCAAACAATGCATCAAATTCCGGGTCTGCACCACTTCCCTCTTCGTTTCTATTTTCTTCAAATGTATCTTGCTCTGCCATAACATCATCTATTACGTCAAACATCTCATGCGTTGTTGTAGTATGTCTTCTTGCAGCCCAAAGTGTGTCTAAATCGGAAGCGGGATATTCCTCGCCGTGATAAGTCCATATCTTATACGTCTGTTGAAAGCCACGATCATGTACGTGGGCGTAAATCGTAGACATAACGTGCCGGTACGAATTCACACAATCTCTACATGGGCAAAACGCTTTCCCTTCATCGTCAACATGGCTCTTGGCAATCTCTATGAAGTTCCTTAGACCTTCCAAGAACTTTGGAGAACGCCGATTTCGCTCTTTAATCCAGCTCTTATCAATTGTCATTACTGTTTCATTATTAAGACTTAGATCGTATGCATGCTAATTAGTTTGTGTTTAGTTATAATAAGTTAGATTTTTTTAGGAGTTGTGTAAGTTGAGGCTGATTGGATGAATGCACCGTATGAACCCACTACATGTTTGTCTAAAGGTGGCCACCTAACCCACTTTTTAAATACTTTGTCTCATATGTGAATGAATATTATCAGATTGAGTATTTAAGAAAAAATCGACAGCATTTCCCCTTAACTCCCCAAGTATGCGTTTGAAACGCAAACTCGTAGGAGTAAAGAGAAATGTGTATCGATTTTTCCTTAAATACTCAATCTGTAATATTCATTCACATCCTAAATGAGACAAAATATTTAAAAAGCAGTCCCAAAACGGGGACTGCCCGAAATGAATTTCTAAATTCATTTCGGGCGGGAATAAAACTAAGGTTAATGCAATGCATGTATATATATATATATATATATATATATATATATATATATATATATATATATATATATATATATATATATATATATATATATATATATATATATATATATATATATATATATATATATATATATACATATATTTCAAATCAAAAGACACTCAAAAAGCAAGAAAAGATTTGGAAAATTTGGGTATTCGCGAAGATCTTTGGATGCAACAGAAAAACAACAAGACACATCAACCACATCCTCCTTACTCTTTCAAACCAACCGATCGTGTATGTTTCTGTCAGTTCATTAAAGATGTGTGTCTCCCCTGTTGTGGAAGATCAATTATTTCATTGTAACTTGGTTGTCGACTTAGGCTATTTGCCTATGCAAGCAAGTTTAGATGTAGTTGATGAATCAAATGATGACCCTATTCCAGAGGATGAAAATTTTATTGACGATGATGAAGAGGACGGTGACATGTACCCTTCAGAAGACGAGCTCATTGTTGATACAGATGATAGCGATGATGATGATGATATAGATGCATGTTATTCTAGTGATGACTCTGATTGAATGTAATGTAATGTTTTTCTGTATGTTAAATGGATGATTTTTGTTAAATTGCTATGGTGTTGCTTATATTAAATTGTTTCTTATAGTATTTGTTAAAAATATGTATGTTATTTATTTCAATTGAAGGCATGGCAACACGTGTTGCCAGAGGTCATGGTGGAGACGGTGGGGCTGACCCTCCACGAGGCCCAGATAGGATTCCTTCGACCTGCGAGTCATGTAAGTAACTTGTTCCAATTTACTGTAACATTTTATATTGGATATATTTTTTAACTTACTAACTTGTCAATTACATGTATCAATGCAGCCAACCCCAAAAAGACTCGTGGAAAGGGAAAAGACTTAAACCTGCTTGAAGAATTTGCAAAAAACAATGAGCAACCGTTACCTCTTTTGTTAGATGACGAGGGAAATAAGTTCAAAATGATCGGAGATAACTACCAGATGTATATACGATTGGTATCAAATGAGGTTGGTAGAAGAGTGCCAATGCACTATCCCAGTTGGAAAGCTGTGCCTAGCAAACACAAGAGAGAGATTTATCCGACGCTGCATGTAAGTATATGATATAATGTTTTATTTTTCTTTCAGTTTTATAATTTCTAAATGTCTTCTAATTCTTTGTTTTGCAGCATTATTTTGATATTGATGCATGGAAGAACACACGAAATTGGAATGGCGTTGTACATGGAATAGAGGCCGACTGTGCCAACGCATACAAGCGACGAAAATACGATTTGAAAGTACATTTTGATGAGCAAGGAGGTTACACTAATATTGAGAGGGCAAGGGCGCATCCCCCGCCTACACAGACTCCCCGGGCGTGGGGGAAGGTTATTGATAAACTTTTTACCACAGATAAGTACAAAGCCCGTTCCAAAGTAACAAAGGCAACAGAGAACTTCTACCGTATACAAGTTCTCATGGGACGGAATCATATGCCCAAAAACGATATAAAGAAGTAAGTATTTTTTTAAGTATTTGAGGAGTTATTAATAAGTCTATGAAATTATATTAACTATTGATGTTAATTTATAGGTCCAAAAAACCGGCAAAAGTAGCGAAATAGAAGTGTGGAGAAAAAACCACTTCAAAGAAGGTCGTGGCTGGGTGAATGATAAAGCACATGCTGATTCGGTAAGTAAAATTTCTAGCTATATATATTGATATGCAATTTAGTGTAGAATGTCTATTTTTGGTATTAGAAATCATTGCATATATGGAAATATGAGAATTGTTATTGTTATTATTTACAGGTAAACAAGTTGGTTATCCATTTTATAGCAGTTATGCTGTCGAATTTTATATATAAAAACTAACATTCGTTTGTTGTTTTGTTTATTGTAGGAAAAAATACAAGTCGAGTACAAAACAATGCTTGACAAAGCTAACGGTGACGAGGCAAAGGTTAATGAAATTAAATGCCTTGAACGCGCGCTTGGAGAAAGGCGTGGCCATACACGGGGAGTTGGTAGAAAAATCCAAAATATCCCAGCCCACTACGTACCGGATGCTTCAACATCATCCCAAAATTTTAACCAGTTTACCCAACAGTTTGCCCAACAGTTTACCCAGCAGATGACTCAACAATTCAATCAACACTTACAAACCATTTTCACCCAAAATAACATACCGTTTCAACCGTTGCAACCGTTTCAATTCGATCCAACACAACTACAAAATATGCAAATTGAATCTCCAAACAACCAAGGAGGTGGAACCGGAAATGAAGATGCAACCGCGAGTGATATTCAAGGAGATGACGCCGGAAATGTAGTTGAAAACGAAAGTGAAAGTGAAAGTGATTAAAAATGTTAAATGTTCTAGTATTTATGTTTTGACACACAAATTTTGTATAATATTTTACATGTTAAACTTTATGTGATATTGATATGTTGTTTTAAATCGCTATAGCCTTCCTGTTTTTATATTTTGCAGAATTAAATTGTAATGTATATAAAATTTGACATTTTGTAGAAAACATAAAAAAACCTGTACAGTTGCTATAGGGACGACATTTCGTCTCTATAGCTTAGGCTATAGGGACGACAAGTCGTCACCACAAGCCGTTGTTCCCTTTTTTGAAACGACCTTATAGTCACGACATGTCGTCTCTATAGCTTAGCTATAGAGACGAAGGCTATAGGGACGACAATTTTGGTCTATAGCGACTATTCTGTAGGCACGAAGGCTATAGTGACGACATGTCGTTGGAGGCATCTATAGGGACGACATCGGGGTCTATAGGGACGACATTTGTCGTCCCTATAGCCTTCGATTCTTGTAGTGTTGCTAGAAACACAGCTGCGTTTGCGACATCTTGTGGTCCGAGTGTCTTGCCATGAAGGTTGGAGTAAAGATTTGAGTTTTCATCAATATTGAAGTAGTGACGTGCTGCTACTGTTTGTATGATATAGGGTGATATACAGTTTACGCGAATTTGGTATTTCCCAAGCTCCGCAGCAACATTCTTTGCCAATCCCACCACACCATGCTTTGAGCTTGTGTATGCATGAGATGTAGACCCACCAATAGTAGACGCTACACTTGCAATTGTGATGATGCTTCCACTACATTTTGGGATCATCACACGTGCTGCATGTTTGGTTCCCAAGAAAACACCAGTTAGGTTGACACTTATAACACGTTCGAAGGCTGACTTGTCATTGTCTAATATACTAGGTTTTTTGTCATCAATGATGCCTGCATTGTTAACCATGATGTCTAGTTTCCCGTGTCTAGCAATGGTTGTGTTAATGGCGTTTTCTATATCTGATTCAAGGGTTACATCACAATGAACGAAAGAAGCAAACTCAGCACCCAAGTCTTGGCAAACCAATTCTCCCAATTCATCTGTAATATCGGCAATAACTACTTTTGCTCCATGCTCTACGAACGACCTCACAATGCATTCTCCGATGCCCTGAGCTCCACCGGTTACAATAGCCACCTTATTTTCCAATCTAAACAAACGAATGTTGTATATGTGCGTTAAGTTGTTGTTAGTAAATCATATACCTTTATCTTAAGGAAACATGTATTAGACACGTACACAAATAATCTTGACGTTTTGCCTCTACCAATTCATGATTATTGAAATTATGTAACAGTTAAAGCAATAGAAAAATGTCCGAGCAAATGTTACAGCAAGTACATCAGTATATTTTGATTTGTGATATAGGAGAAGTAATGGAAGTTTGTTACCTACCAAATACATTTGAATTATTTGAAAAGTGATTTGGAGAAAACTTTAAAAGGTGGGTAGGCCATAGGGATTTTTTTTGGCAAAGTTATATAGTTGAAGGATTCTAAGTTAATAATCAAATATTAGTATTTACCACATAATGATATAAGAGTAAATTACAATTTTGGTCCCTGTGGTTGTCCCAAAATTGCATTTTTGGTCATCCTTTTGTTTTTTTCACGCTCATGGTCCCTGTGGTGGCAAATTTCTTACAGATTTGGTCCATAGTCCAAGTGAAAAGACCACACTACCCTTTTGAATTTCTTTTTCACTTTTGTTTAATCTATTATTGATTATTAATTTAAAAAAAAACATCTGCGTGTTTTCCGGCTCCGGTGATCCATTGGGAGAAGAGATTGCGTCTCTTCGGTTCCCTCCACACCCATGAAGTTTGACGATCGAAAGCTTTGATCTTTTTGGCATACTAAGCTATCACCATGGTCTTGGGAGGTTCATGTGATAAATGGGATATAGTAGGAAAGATTTTAAGATCTGAGTTTTGATTGTTTGTGGAAATAAGTGAAAGATATGTTGTTCTGCTCATTTGAACCCCAAACCCTAATTTCAAAGTCGTCGGCTCTTATACATTCCGAATACTCTTATATTCTCCTTACAATTATGAAATTGTTACTCAAACTAGGTATGCTCTTGCTATTAAAATCTCATTATTCATCTTAATTTTCAGATATCTGTTTGAATTCTCAATCTGCTACAACGCCCGTCTCTGTTTCATGACCCATTCTCGTTCCCAATCCCCTTCTTAAGTTCATCAGGTCGATCAGGCTACATTTAGCAACAAATATGTTAAAAAATTTTGATACGTACAATCAACTGTGGAGTCTGAAGTTCGCATCTACAGTTTGATCTCGAGTGCCATTTGTTTGATTTAGATTTCATTTAGCTTCATATTTTGATTATGATCGAATTCTATATTTTCTAATCAGTTCGATCGAAATTATTGATGTTGGTATGTTAAATGAATCTGAGTGTGTGTATAACTAACTCCCTGATTCGAGATATGTAGAAATCGAAATTGTTGATGTTGGTACCGTCTAATTAATACAATCTCCAATCATCATCATGTATTTCTCTGTCACAGGTTAACGTTGCAATCTTGATTAGAGATATTAAATCAGAGACGAGAAACAGAGTAAGCGGTAATGGGGCGGCTGCTAAAGATTGGTCTAATGTAAATCAGCTTTTTGATTTGCAAAACTATTCGATTTGCAGGCAATAGAATTGGAGGTAAAGAAGCTTACAGACTTCGTGACTTCAATTTATGAAGAAATTCTTTATCTCCAAGAAAGGTGATTCAACAATCTTCAGGTTTCCATCTCCAATCTTAAGTGGTCGCCGGCCGGCCATAGCCGTGAAATCATCCTCCAATTCACGATCCCCAAATACGTACAACAGATTTAGTGAACAAGGAGTTACCGCCGGAGAGAGGAGTGGCGTGAGGGTTGAATTTTTCTTTTTTTTTTTAATTATCAAAATAATAATATTTCAAAAGAAAAAAAGAAAAAGAAATTAAAAAGGGTATATTGGTCTTTTTACCTGGCCAAGGGACCAAATGTGTAAGCAAACAACCAGTTCAAGGACCTCGAGCGTGAAAAATCAAAAGGATGACTAATAGTGAAATTTTGGGACAACCATAGGGACCAAAATTGTAATTTACTCATGATATAATCAACTACCTAGTGTGTGCTACTATTCCTTATTGATAATGATATAATTACATCATTGCTCATTTTAATTTCTGTTTTCATACACTAGTTCTGACAACAAATACATTTCTCAAACATGTTGCGATACATTAAGGGCATTCATAATGCATTGGATTCTATATAATTTTATAGATTGTCACATCATCATTTTATTTTTCCTATAATTCTACTATTTTCTTTTTACTGCAATGCATGGAGCTATATATTGTTCAATGGAAAATATTTAAAAAATATTTTCTATAAAACCTAATTTACAATATTTATTTAAAGATTAAAATGTTTTCTTAAATCTTCACATTAAAGAGTTCAATGACCATTGGACTCGATATTCATTGAACATTTGAACTCCAACGTGACAAACTATTATTGTTTAGTTTAATCAATTGAATGATAACTAGACATTCTACATCATTCAACATTTTCTTTAAAATATTTCATTATTGATGCTCTAAGAGCGTATCCAATGGTAAATACTACGACTCAAAAATCTTGTCATCTCATAATTTTATTAACTTTGACATGTAATTAAATGACTTCTCAAATGTTTAACTTTTTCTATTGTTTTTTATGAATTCAACTAATTTGTCATATCTAAAATGATTTACAACACCCCCACCCCCTCCATTTAATTAGTTGGTTTTAAAAATATCATTTTCTAAGACCAAATATTTTAGTAAATATTATCAACTACTTAACACTTGCATTTATGAAATATGCATTCACTAAAACAACATGATAAATTAATATACGTAATCAATATATATTACATCATAACATATAAATAAACAACTGACTTATTTATCATAACATCGAGCATGGGTATACATACCTTGCTTTTGGAGTTGAAGAAGCCATTATTTTGACACTAATATCTCTAGGCCAAATTTCATTTGGTTTATAAGTGGGATTGGATCACTTATTATATAGTGTAAAAAAGGCACATTTAAAGCACGTTTTCTAGACGGCCTACATTATTAGATCTAGAAGTAACGTTACATGTACTAATAATAGAATAAAAAAATATTTGATAAAAGGGAAAATGACTTATAAAGGTAATTATGTTTCAAAAATGTTCAAAAAACACCATCCAAGTTTGGTTTGTTCAAAAAACATCATCCAAGTAAAGTCTTTGTACAAAAAACACCATCAAAGTAAGGTCTTTGTACAAAAAACACCAACGAACTACATGTTTTGTTTAAATTTTACCCGATGGTAACCGGCTCTTGCAGGTTAAACTGTTCATCTGTTATTATGTCATGTCACTAAATATTAGGCCAAATCATCCTTTAACCTGTAAGAGCCGGTTACCATCGGGTAAATTTTGAACAAAACATGTAGTTCGTTGGTGTTTTTTGTACAAAAGTCTTACTTGGATGGTGTTTTTTGTACAAAGGTCTTACTTGGATGGTGTTTTTTGAACAGACCAAACTTGGATGATGTTTTTTGAACAGTTTTGAAACATAATTACCCTTATAAGTCATAAACATCATGTGGCTAACCTAAAAAAATTTATCGGCTATAAACGTAATTATATACTATTAATCATAGCATTACTTTTATTGCTTATTCATATGCACATATTTTTAATGGTAATTTATTGTCTGTATCATCTGTTGGTTATTTTAATAACCAAAACATAAATATGAAGCTTATACTTTAGATATTGATCTCGAATCTATCTGATTAGAATAACAAAAAAAGTCGAAGATTACATACATGCTTCCTTTGAACTTTTCAGATCTGGTGAGTAATGTTGGTTTTCCGGTTGATCTCAAAAGGTCTCTATAAATTCCTCAGCAATAAGACTCACAATGTTTATATAGATGAATATATAACCGATTGTGATATTTTTAAGGGATAAAGAAGAGTTTGAGTCAATCGGGAACTCAACCTACAAAATAAACACCGATTATAGTTTATCTACTATTTAAAATCAGTCAATCAACAACTTTATATAACATTCCATATTAATACAAAATTTTAATGATAACAGAATCTATTTGATATTCCAAAGAGTTCATGACAAAATTTAAGTTGTTGGTGACAATTATAAAAGATTGACATGCATCGAGGTATACAACAAGTATCCATACATGACATTAAAAATACCGATTTAAAAGAAAAACTAATTTGTTAAATACTGCAACTAATAAACATCATCAATTAATGGTCGCTTTAATAAAAAAAATATTCAAGAATGAATAGGCTAGCTGTTTCGATAAATTGACAGCCATTGTATATTTACATATCTAAAGGAAAAAACTTATTTCGTGTCCAGTACCCCCCCCCCCCCCCCCAACCCCTACTAGCTAGGGGATAAGAATGAGTAAAATAAAATGGAAGTAAACACCATAGTCAACAATGACGCCTTTAGATTGCTTTTTAATAACTAGATACTATGTCTTTACCAAGGTATAATATTGAAAGAAAAACTTGGAAAACATAGAAAAATCGCATCCGCCTAATCGTGACACAAACAACACAGAAAGAAAACACATACGTTAGTATTAACTACTAATTAGTTGTAAATATATTTGTTGATTGAGTAATGTTAAGGGGTTTGAGCTTTCATTCCGGTTTATTTTTTTCTGCCATATCAGCATCCAGCCAGCTGACTCCTACTCTTCTCTTCATCCCTAAAAATGGTCACCTATCACTATTTCTTATTTCATTTACTTTTTAAATTAAAAAATAATTAATTTTAAAAACAAACAAAATTAATTTAAATTTAAGTTTTCATTAATTCTAATATTTTTAAAAATTAAAAAACATACAAATAACTTAATAATTAAAATAAAAATAAACTAAACATAAAAACTAACTTAAAACTAAAATTAAAAAAACTAAGACACTAAGATTCATATTTTTTTAGAATATCTACTTTGAGTTTCAAGGTTATCTCGAGAGCTTGTCCGGAGAGATGACTTATCGGTTGCATCAATAGATGCATGTCGACCGCCCGTTGTTTATCCTCATGAGCTTTCTCCTTTTTTCAGTGTCGGTTCTTCTTGAAATTTCATATGAGACGAAATAGTCGAATAAATCATATCAAAATTTCCGTTCATTTCATCTAAGCGTTCATCATTAACCGAGTTTTAAAACGTCACTTTTACTTTCGTTTTAGCTCGATCACGACCCATGGGCCTTTCAAACCCGTCGTTAAAACAATGGTTCCATATTTCAATTAATCATCATGATTGAAATTAAAAAAATCAACATATAAATAATTTTTAATTAATAAATCATAACATTAAATTGTAATACTAAATTGAAAACCATGTTTAGTTTTATTTATATGCAAATCGCAGAAAGAAGTTATTGAATGATATTCTGATAGATGTATATCTCATAATATGGTTAAAAATAATTAAAAATTTATATATCATCTTAATGAAAAAGTTATTATTTTATAGTTAATACCAATAACATTATTATTTTCAATATGTGTATGTAAAAAAAATTTAATTATATGATTTTATATATGCAACGTACGGATATTTGTCTAGTTTTGTATAATTAGTTTTGTATAATACATATCAATTAGAAAAAATTCCTTTCTATAGATTAGTGGATTTTTGTTATGTTAAAGTTTTTATATTAATATAACAAAAGACGTTTTAGTTGCTTTTTCTTTATTTTTGTCCCAAACCCTAAATGCGTTGCTACTGACCCTAATTTATATACAAAATATCTTTAAGAAGTACATTATAAAAGACACCAAAATTATTGAAAAATTGTCATTTCATTAGTAGTGCACCTGATAATTCATATAACATTTAGTATCAATAAAACTGTAACGTTTAGTACAATCAATAGTTTGTAACTATAATATTTAGTGCACTCAATAATTATAAAATTCAGACATTGTTCTCTTCTGTGTGAACTTCTATACCCCATATATATATCCTATCCTAATAAATAAGTAACTCAAAGCCACATGTCATCTCCTCATTGAATTTGCCACATGTCATTTTCTCATAATTTTAAATTTAAAAAAAAAAACTAATTGGTTTGAAACGTTTCTAACTCCTTCATGATCAATTTAATTATCATTCAATTTCAAAATTAATTGTTATCATTCAATTTCAAATTTAATTGTTTTTTAATATCATACTATTTTTTTATGTGTAGAATGATTTGAGAGACAATTGACGTCATAATATTTTGAAAAACGATTCCAATCATAATAGTGAATTTGATTTTAGTACCGGTGACATTCTTATAATCAATTATATTTATCAAAATACAAAGTCGTAATAGTATAAATCAAAAGCGAGATGTCACGATACACAAACAAATTTCTTATGTAAAATTATTAATGTTTACATATTCTTAATTAATAATTTTTTTGTATCATCCCGTGTAATACACAGGTTTTACAACTAATATATATATATATATATATATATATATATATATATATATATATATATATATATATATATATATATATATATATATATATATATACACACACACACACACACATACACACTGGCGGTCTAAGACAAATTCAAAAGGTGCAATTGAAGAGGTTCCACTAATCTCAAGGGCCCAAAAAAAATTTTAAGTGTTGTATATGGACTACACCATAGCCGATTACATTAGGTCAACCGTCAACGACATTTCTTTTTACGCATACAATTACCGACAGAGTGAAGGAATTAAGGAAACTTGGAAATCGAGAAGGTAAAACGAGAAAGGGATTTGAAACGATTTAGCTTCTTTCTTGTCATCATGATGTTTACCGAAGAATGCGTGATTCCGGCAACGACTTCATTACATATTATATCATCTATTCATCTCTTCATTCTTCAATGTTTATAATTACCGAAACAATTAAACAAACCACGTTCTCTTCCTTAATCCTTCATTCTCCAAATCGCAAATCAGGAACATTGTAACATCGAAATTGTAAATCAGATTATCCAAATCGCAAATCAGGAACATTGTTTTGATGAATCGTTGTTCCTTCAATCTGATTATCGGAAATCAGAAACTCCTTCCTCCCTCTTTGTCTTTTTGGTGTGCCAAAAATCAGAAGAGAAAACAAGTTACAAAGGTATAAGATTTCTTAATTCTTATTTTCAGAATTCAGAATTAAAGGTTTTATTGTTGAATCTTCTGTTAACATTTTAGAAATCAGAATCTCACCGAACTTGAAAACGAAAATTATAGGAGTGGACAACTGAGGTGTAATTTCGTTTGTGATAATGTTTAGTGTTTACATTTATGATATTTTTTATATTTCTGATTTTTTATTTTCTGAATTGTGTTCGTTTCTAGTTTCTACAGATTTTGTAGAGGACAAAAGTGTTAAAGTTTCGTACTTTAGTTTCAAACTTTTTGTATCTTGTAGAATTTGCAAGTTTTGGGGCCTACATTTATCAAATTGCACAGGGCCTCCAAAATCTCCCGACCGGCCCTATATATATATATATATATATATATATATATATATATATATATATATATATATATATATATATATATATATATATATATATAGTATTAAATAATAATGTAATTATTGTGTGATTTGTGAGACCAATTCTAGACCACTGGATTGGAAAAAATGTATGGCTTTGATGATAGTGATATTTTTGTAAAATAAAATGAATGAATATTTAATCTATTGATTAAAAACAGGGGAATAATGATATAAAGGACAATTAGTTGTGCCTATAAATTAGGAATTGATTATGTTAAAAACAAAAAAGGCTACCATTACAGGACACGATCTTAGACTCCGTTAAAAAACATTACAAATATATAGATGCATTCTCAGAAAAACAAATTAGTTACGTAAGAGTTTTCAAAGTCAATTCACACAGAATGAGTGGTAGGATGTATAACAGTTTTGAAAGTCAATTCTTCGAGAATATCTAGTTTTCAAAGTATATGTAAAGTCAATTATTTGAATAGCCAAATCTCACATAATATGTTGTTTTGAAAGTCAATTCTTCGAGAATGTGTATAGTCGGAATCAACATATGTATACAAAAAGTCAATTATTCGATAGTATTTAGTTTTCAAAGTCTTAATGTGTCTCCCCGTGATGTGGCGATGAGTAATAGTTTCCTTTCAGCAAAGTGTTTCACTTCAGCAATTAGGATTTAGTGTTTACGGAAAGAAGTTGTGTTTGTTAAGTTTTCTTTCGATGAATAGTTTCTTTTGGGTGATTAGTTTTTTTAGGATGACTAATAATCTCGTTTCGCATAATAGCTGGTCACGAATTCCTATAACGGGCAATGTTGACAATGTTAATGTCTTAATAATAGGTAATCTAAAAGTAACAGTCAAAATAAGGAAAAACAGAATTAAATTGCTATAACAAAGCATTCCTCCCCAGATTTATTAATTCCCTCAAGAAATCAAACAATCAAATTCCTTTCACCAAATCTCTAACGGATATTTTTCTTGATTTGAGTTGGTTTTATGCATTGTAGATATTTTAATTAAAAATGAGGTTTACGAAGATTGGTTCGTTAATGTCAAATTATGTCCCGGTACAATATGACAACAATAAAAGTTGGGGGAGGGGGGTTAAATAGCTTTGCTTTGGCAAATATTATATTTCAAGAAACACGCAATACATCAATAAGTATAATTTTCCATGAAAATATATTTATAACGTGTGTTGTTTTTGTTAATTTATCCCAGGGTTGTAGAACAAAAATAAAAATACCTTCCTATTTTAGGTTACAATTTTGTGTTAGCTAGCCATAAACGTCGTAACAATTATCGTCAAGCATGCTTTTTTTTTTTTTTTTATCTCCTTTATTGGGTTCAACCCATTTTTTTAAATCCATATCATACAAAACAAAAAGTCAAAAACAGCATAAACCATCATGGATTAGGTTTTAACCCGATTATTTTTCTTCCCTACCTAACAAAATAAATTTCACAACAATGATCTTCTAAATTTTTAAAAATCAAGGTATTTTATTTTTAATTATTGAAGTATTTAAATTATTTTGTATTTAATTTGTTCTAAATTATACTGTATTTAATTGTTTAATCAAAATACATTTAAGAGTAAATTACAAAAATGGTCCCGAGGTTGGCACGATTTTACAATAATGGTCCTACTGTTGAAAAAATCACTTTAATGGTCCTTAAACTTGCGATTTACTTACAAGAATGATCCAAAAGCCAAGTAAAATGACCAATTTACCATTTTTAATTTCTTTTTCATTTTTTTAATATTTAATTTATTAAAATAATTAAAAAAAACTTACCTCTCTCTCTCTCTCTCTCTCTCTCTCTCTCTGTCTCTCTCTCTCTCGATCTCGACCATCACTCTTCTTCCTCAAAGTACCGAATAGATCTAAAACAATGTAGCTTTATCTTACATCTTTGAAATGGGGGATCAAGCATCTTCAACATCGTCATCTTCGTAAAGCTGGGAAAACTCCCACATCACAGACCCTCCCATCTTACCCCTCCCTAATTCTCCGGCGAGTTCAAAATCCGACGATCATTCTCCTATGGAACCCTAGGTGGTGATTTCTCCTAAGCCCTAGGCGGCACTCACTTCTGTTTCCTGAATCGTGGCGTCAAGGCACCTACTAGAAAACTCGCACAGTAAATTGAAGAAGAGACTTCAACTTCGCCCATTATTTAGGCATCAAAATCGTTTCCATTGTTGGAGGGTAGTCAATCGTAGATCAAGGATTCAAAATCAGACAAGGGTGGCCGGCGAAGGATTTGAAGCGAGTTCCTTGGTGTAAAGAATAACTAGATCAGGTCCTTGAGTTCAGTTCTAGTATGTATTCTGTTCTTGTATTTGTTGAACTTACCGATCAAAAGAACAGGGCAGAATGGGTCTCCGATGAAAATTGGGATTTTATTTTGGTTAGGTTTTTATTCTTGGATTTGATATTGATTTGGTTTTGATTTGATTTCTAATTTCATTGAACTCTCAAAAATCATGTAATTAATTGTAAAAACGAGATTGAATAAACCCCACGATACACAGACATCACACGTTTATACACACAAAATGCAATGCACCCTGCTTGTGATAGAAATACAGAGTTATCGGGATTGGCGTTGATGGAGAACTGGCCGGCGGTGGGTGTTACAAACAGAAAAGTGTTGAGAGAGAGAGGGAGGGAGAGAGAGAGAGAGAGAGATATGGGTAAGTTTTTTTAATTACTTTAATAAATTAAATATTAAAAGAAAATGAAAAAGAAATTAAAAAGGGTAAAATGATCATTTTACTTGGCTTTTGGATCATTCTTGTAAGTAAATCGCAAGTTTATGGACCATTAAAGTGATTTTTTCAACAGTAGGACCATTATTGTAAGATCGTGCCAACCTCAGGGACCATTTTTGTAATTTACTCTACATTTAATTATTGCTAGAGCTCCATCCCTACATTGTCAATTTACAATTTTATCTATCATTTCCTCATTTATGGATTTCTTCTCGTCAATATATGAATCGATCCAAAATAAGTCATCTTTATATTTGATTAACAATAAAATAGTTACTTCTTGCATAAATAAAAGAGATTGGACTCCTTGCTTGCATTTGTCGATTACTCTATTTCAACGTAGTCCACAAAAACAGCTTCATTTTTGAATTGTTTTTGTTTTAAACACAAATAGTGCTACCCCAACTTGAAATTCAATAAAAAAAATCCAACTCTATGATCAAAATTACTTGACCCCACAAAAATTCTATGAATCTAGCGAAAATAAGAACATGACCTATAAGAATCATCTATGAATCCCATTTTCTTCTCTTCCACGTTCCCACACTGATGTAAGCATGTTGGAGCTAAAATCAACATCATGAAACAAACATATGTTAAGGATTAAGCAAAACGAAAAAGAAACAACAAATAAATTGAAGTCAAAGCTTAATAATGGGAAAATCTTACATGAACAACGTTTTTGACAACAAATTCATAAAAATAGAAGATCTACAACACAAAACATGGATTTGAGTCGACTATTTAAAGATTATGACATAAGTTACTTTGTAGAAGTAAAAAAATAATGAAATACCCACAAACTAAGATGTTATACCTCCATCTCTAGCCACCCCGTCGTCGACACTGCCTCCACCTCCGGCCACCCTACCATCGTTTCCTCCATCTCCGACGACACCACCGTTGACGCTATCGCCTCCACCTCCGACAACACCACTGTCGTCGCCACCTCCACCTTTGGCCCCTACCGCTCATGCCACCTTGACCTCCAGCCACCCCACCACCGCGTCCGTCTCCACCTCCGGCCACCCCACCGTTAACGCCGACTTCACCTCCAGCCACCCTAGCGCTGGCGTTGACTTCACCGTAGATTTTGTGTCAACTATTCTGTTATCGGTTCTCGGTCATTGGGTAACGACAATTTAATACTGATGGTTCTAATGTTTGTTTTTTCAATTTCATAAAGGTTTTGATATCCAACCAAACGGCCCATGGAATTTTAAATCTTAGGATTTTAAATTCTGAAGGATTTGAAATTGCATTGAAATTTGAAATCTTAGTGTTTGAAATCCACGTACCAAACGCCCCCTAAGGGTTTTTATGACAAACGTAAGGGTTTTTAATGAACAAAAATTACATTAAAGGATAAATCCGAACATTTGTGACAAATGTAAGGGTTTTTATGACATTTACCCTAATATTTAAGTAATAAAAATAAATAGATCACCAAAGTAGAAAAAACATGAACCACACATAAAATTAACATCTATCAGAAGGAAAAGGGACAAAAATACATACTTTTGTTTCAAGAGAACCAAAGAAGAAACTATGAACCACCCATCAATAAGATTTATAGCTCCAGAGGTTTTTATAAAAATAAGTCAGTTGTACCACCTTTGTGCAGAAACAACCACCACCAAGTTCCAAGATCAAGCTCTAATCCAAAACATACACACAACATGAAATACAGGAAAATAAAAAACCATACATTGATTAAATCAATCGCTTCGAGAAATTAATCCTGTCATTTGGATCTGTAAATTAGGTTAGAACAGAAAACCTGAAACAAAACATACACATGCTGGTTGGTTTGTGACGACGCCGGTAAGTGGTGGTGGTTCTAGGTTTTCAGAGTTGCGATAGGTGGTGCAATGGTGCTGAGTGACATGAGGTCAAGGTGGAAGGAGGAATGGGTGGTGGCGATGGTATGTATTTTTATTTATGGTGTGAGAGTGAGAGAGAAATAGAGGGCTCAAATTTTCTTCTTGTGTGTGAATTAAATAAATTGGTAAAAGAGCATCAATTATGTGTCAAAAAAATGGTGTCGGTGAGTGGTAGTATGCAAGGTTGTATGTATGCAATTTAGATTTGAAAATGAGATGATTTTGGGATTTTAAAACAGAAATAGTTTATTTAAGGTTTCCGATTGCTTATAAACCCAAAATTGGTGGTGGATACTGGATAATGTGTTTCAAAACTCGTTTTATGATGTGTTCTATTTGGTTGTTAACTGGATAACAGGGGCTACAATTTAATTGATGTTGTATTAATTGAAGTATGTATTATCCTTTCTCTTAAGTTTTTATTGCATGTTGATGATCTTATTTGTAACACAACAAACATGAAAATGTTACATGGTCATTTTTTTCCCCATTGAAGGCCTTGGAAGAAAGGAATTTTTTGAGTTAGCAAGAAAAGTTGTTGCTTTCATATATGCTGGGAAATGGTTAAAGTTGGAATTAATCAAAGTTTTCGAATCTGCTGCTTGGCCGCTAAAGTACAACTAATGTTGCTGAGGGTATAAGACAAAGATGCATTCTTTCTGAAACAATATGTTCAAAGTCTCGATTTGATGATTATTGTACGTTAATTTTAATTTAGTTGTATTTTGACGTTGAACTTGTCATTATTTGGTGGTGAAACTAAAATGATCCAAATGGGTAGGGACTCATTGAATTTGATTTTAATCCTTTTTTATTTATATAAATTATTGAAATATTATTTCTGAATCTATTATTATATTTATCTTATAATTAAATTGCGTAATTTCTCAACATATGTGTACGTTTTTTTTCCCCGTGTTATGTCACGCGGGTTTTCCACTTGAAACCGGGTTTTGGGTCGGATTTATTTGGGTGTACTCCACACTTTCTGAGTTTAGCGTCTTTTGCTTTTGCGTCTCGATTTCACGTCGCTCCACCGCTTCACTCTCTTTGTCGGTGGAGGTGTTGAAGACGTCTATGGCGAGGATAGTGCCACCGAGGATCACTCCTAACCTTAGTCGCGATTTCCCTTGCCCTCCAAAGGAAGTAGATGCCGAATATCAGATTTTATCAAGAGACTTTCCGATTATGAAGACGTACGTCGACAATCGTCCACAGGCGCTTCTGGTGAAATCGAAGAAGAAATAGAAAGACGGCGGTAGTGGAACCAGGTATATACATATACCATTCTCAACCGGTAGAAGTTGCTGGAACTTTCATACGAGAGATGGTCTCGCCGCCGGAAAAACCGTCCTCGGGTACCATCATCATCACCATCGCACCATCCAATTTCACTGCAATCAACCATCGCCCTGACAGTCTCATCTATCGGTACCATCTTTTTGTTTCTTCTTGATTCCGTTATGCTCGATTCTGTTATTTCTACTCTTTTCGTATAGTGTGTTTCTACTCTTAAACCCTAGAAAATCAGAGGGATTCTCCATTTTTATTCATAGATTACAAGTATTGTCAATACTCCTAAAACGTGAAGCATAATTTTTAATGACATGTACTTTCAATATCTACAGCAGAGGGATGATTGGGGGGAAGGAAACCATACGACAGCCGTGCAAAATTGGGGGGAAGGAAACCATATGACATTTTTTCATTGGGAGGCAAAATTGGGTGGAAGGATACCACCTGACTCCTCCGAGATGTACTCCAACAACACTCACCACCAACACCTCTCTTCTCAGTCTTTTCTACGACGCATCTTTCCGCTGGAAACCTGTTTTGGCAAATTAATGTGTATCGTTGCTCTTCCTGCCATCACCAACAATGCTCAAAAATATTCCGTGTCTGCCAGAGTTTCTCAAATCGTGAATGGCACCTGCAATATTGGTAAAAGTAAGAGAAAGGATTCCGATGATCCAAAATGCACCAACCGTGTGCAGGTATCATTCCAATTCTTTGATTTTTTACTGCATATGACAATTGATTAAGTTGCTTCTTTAGTTTCCTCTTTTTACAGGTCCGAAACAATGTGCTTCTTCCTGTTCCAGCCGTTCTCTATGCTACCAATAATTATCTGAAATTCACAATGCAGGTACTATTTTATTTTTGTCACAGTCTTTAATTACAATAGCATAAAAATAATATCAGATTTTTGAGAAATATTTCATTTTGCAGCTTTATTTTAATCCAGCAACGGTAGCATTAGCTCCCCCCTGAAAGGATTCAATCCAGCCACAGGTTATTGGTATTAGCATAAATCAAATGCGTTCTTTACCTGAGGGAATTACTTCAATGGGTGTTCCAGTAGCAACGGGTGCATATATTTGCACATTTATCTTTGTAAGTTATATATTTTCCTTTATTTTATTGATTAATGTTGTTGAAATGCATAATGCCATGTCATAATTTTTGAATTGAGTTTCGTGTATAGGTGAGTGTTCCATCTATGGCGTCGGTGTTCAATTGTGAATATGCACTCAAGAGTCAATATGACACAAGCATTTACCTTCAGGTGAATTTTTAGTATTTGCGTTAAATGGAAAAAATAGCAATGTACTTTTGTACTTACATTTATTTGTTTATTTTAGCATCTTACTTTCATTTCTTTCTATTTAAGCTTCGTACTTTGAAAAATCTATCCATTTATAAGATTGTCATCCAAATAAAAATAATAATTGAATAATAATTGGGTTGATTTCCTAAAAAGAAAAAATTTGAAGTACAATGCTATAATTAAGTAGATTTTTCAAAGTACCTCCAGAACTGATCATGATCCTGATTCCGATCTCGATTCCGATCCTTGTCCGTTGTTTTTTATTCACATTAAATTACATATTATAAAATCGATGATATTTTCTTTACACATGCATGATTGTGTACTAGTGTAATGCATCGACATACAAACCCAGAATCAGATATATTCATATACGTAGCTATTACATCTTTTAATTTGAGTTAGGGTTTGTATAATTTGTTGAAAATCCAGGATATCCTTGTGGTGTTGAGCGCCGGCTTCGAAGCGGATCTTGAAGGAGGTCGAGGATCTTCTAAAAGTGCAGCAAAAGGTATATTTCAATGCAAAAGTCCTATTATGTATCAACGATATTGCTAACTCCAAATCTGGAAGTGTCTATTTTTCTGTTACTTCATTCTTGGTTAAATTTCTTTGTGAATTTAATTTGAAGAATGATTTTCGATTGTTTTCCTTTCATTTGATGTGTCTGGTCTTTTGTTTAAGGTCAATCTTGATGTTTGGTCGCTGGAAGTCACCAGTAATTTTGTTAAATTAGTTTTCACCACTAATTTTATAAATTAACCATTTTTGCGTGTTATATCATGTAAAAATAGTGAGGTTGGAAGAATTCCTTCAACATTTATGGGTTGATCAGACCAAAATAGGCATAAGTGCCAAACCGCAAAATTGCGCAAAAAATTGACACGTTTTATTTAAATTGACCAGAAATTTAACCAGATTTGGCTCATTTTATATAGATAGCTTAAAATTGAGCTCTACATATTTTTTATGTATACTTACCCTGCATAACAAACCATTTCTGAAACTTGGTTGCTAAAATGCTGATACTTGTAAAAGTTGCATGCTAAAAATCAGAAAAATGGAAAAGTAAGTTGCTAAAAGCCCGATTTATGTAATAGTTGGTTGCTAAAAACCAGAAAAATCGAAAAGTTGGCTGCTAAAAAAGAGAGAAATAACAATCTATGATGGAAAAGTTGGTTGCTAAAAACAGATTTCTGTAAAAATGGTTACTAAAAACTAGAAAAATTGAAAACTTCGTTGCTGAAAAACAGTTATTTTTCAAACTAGGTTCCCAAAATTAACAATGCAGTTACAAAATAATTGTACCTGGGATTTTTTTTTACAAATATCAGATAAAGTTGTTTGCTAAAAAACCGGTTTGTGTAAAAGATGGTTGCTAAAACCCAGGCAAATCAAAAACCTGGTTGCTAAAAAACAAATTTTTTTATCAAGTTAGGTTATCAAAATCAACATGAATGTTGTTAAAAAAAGTGTATCTGGTCTTTCTTTTTACAAGGATCGTTTCTGCATTAATACAAAACGGGAACACATATACTAGGTAGCTAAAAAAATAGAAATAACAAAGTATGATGCTAAATAAATTTGAGTTTGTAATTTGCTATTAAAATTTCCTGCAATTACTTGGTTGCTAAATGGTTTTAATTTAACTGAATTACAGACTCGCCGTTGCGGGTTTTCTTCTCTATTGTACTATAACAGTTTACAACGATTCTGATCTTGTACTTTGCGATTCCAGAAAAAAATGGAGACGGACAGCAGCCTTGGTTGCTGCATGTTTGATTTTCGAGGAGGGAGCGACCGCCAGCGGCGATGGTGGGTGCAGGTGGCGATAGGTGGTGCGCGTGATTGTCGACAATGGCCCGGTGGTGAAGGCCGGCGGTGCTGTAGAGGTCCGGTTTGTGCAGAAACAAGTCGAACGTCTGGTTTCTTTGCGAAATTTGGGCAGAAAGCAAAGGTAAAAACCTAACTCTAAGTGTTATTGTTCATTAGAAGGTTAAGAATAACTTAATGCATGTCGAATTCAGCGTTGTTTTTCTAATTTTGTGTCTCTATGACTTCAAGAGCACTTATGATAGGGAATTGAAGCTTCATACGGTTTGTGAAGATGCCAAATGCCCTAATTTTGGGGAGTGTTGGTCTACGTGCAACCTTATCAGCTTCATCTGAAATTGCTTTTTTAAATTTACCGAATGTTAAGAGAGATAGTATGGGATTGTTCAATCTACTATCAAAATGTTGAAAAAAGATTCCTTTCACACCAATGTGTATAGACTTATTCGTTTACAGCCCCTTCAAATATATTCGGACAAATATATTCGGACAAAGAAATACAAGGTTTGAAGCAGGTTGGCTTTTTAAAGGAGGAAGTGAACAGGGTTCAGATGCGAGTTTAGAGCATAGTGAAAGTGCCAATGAGGATATTTTGATATTCTTTTACCAGTTGGATTTGGCTGCTAGAGTACAGGTTTTTCACATGCTTCATTGTTTGTGTTATTGTTTTTTATTTTAACGATTATTTGCTATTGAGTTTTACTTTTACATCTTCTCTTATATGCAGTATGCATTGAACTTGGAGGAGTATGATATTGCAAAACACTTGAGAAACAAGCTCAATGAGGTTTGATAATCTAATAATCTATTATACATACAATAGACTTAAAATTATACATTGTATTACACACAATATAAGAATTTATTCATTTTTCATTTATTCATGTCAGGTTGAAGCTGAAGTGATTAAGCAGCAAGAAACAAAGAGGGGATTATCTATAAAAAGTGAAGCTCAAGACAAGGGTATAAGGTTGTTGCGCTTACGATAATTTTCACATAATGTCATCTTTTTTATATTTATAAAATTTATGGTATTTTCTGTTTTTTTTTGTTATTCTTTTTTCATTTTCTATATTCTTTCTTCTTCTTTAGAGCAGACCAGCAAAATGCAATTGAGAATGCAAACTATTCACTGGCAGATGAATTATGTCATCAGGTTTCCAAACTTGAAGCAGATTCATTGGCTCCATCAATATAAGCCCAAGCTTTTCAAAATGCTCAATTTGAAATTCGTTTAGGCCAGAAAGTCAGGCACGAAAAGTTTGGTATACATCTCTTACTTTTAAAAATATTAATTGTATTGATTTTGGTTAACATGATTCCTCTATTTTATGGTCATTGAAGGGCATTTACATATTTAGTTAATAGTCAATCACTTCCACTAAACAAACATTTTATTTATTTTTGGTATCATAAAAACCATTTTGATTACCATGAAAATGTTTTTTAGAGATTTCTTTCATGATTTGCAATAAAAGTCAATATCTTGTGGTGATAGGATACAGAGCTGTGGTTTGTGGAATGGATCCAGTGTGTTGTGAAACACCCTCCTGGATGGAAAACGCAAATGTTGACCACGACTTTCATATGCTCTTTTTAAAGTAGTTTGACCTTATAACACTTCTTCTTCCGACTTTCCCCGACCCACTCAACGAGCTGCGCCACCTACAAAACTGACGGAACCCGTGCATCGCACGGGGCCCCACTAGTATCTATTTAATTACCGTGAATTTGAACATCCATGTAACGTTTTTTTTTCATACGCGGATCTTCCTGCCGGTCGGATCCCCATCCGGGTTCGGATCCCATCATTTGCCCTACTCCTTTCCCTTCCACCGCTCGAGGCTTTCTTCTGCTTCCTTCCAGAACCACCCCTTCCCACCCTAGCCACTGAAATCGATTGAAATGATGTTATCGTCGGCGGTTCTTGACACCGCCTGATTGCAAACCCTCTAGCCCCCAGATCGATCCTGCTTCCCTTCTACACCGTTCACTGTTGAAGCTGAATCATAAACCCATCGGTCACAGCCAATTCCCCTCCTCTACGACCTGCAAGGCCTCCTCCACCTCCTCCACCTTCCTCATCGCCTGTTATAGTCATCGCCCTCCCAAAACCCTAGCCGTCACAAATTTGCCTACTTCAAACGAATCGTACTCAATCGACTGAATTGAAAAGAACAAACACAGGTAAATTGCTCCTCTACGAATTTAATGATATCCCCCTCTTCTTAATACAAATTAAGTCAAAATATTTTCAGAGGACGATGAATTTGGTTTAACTCGTAATGAATGTGTATGAAATCACAAAACGTTAAAAAATTAGGGAGGAAATCATCTCCATTTTTGCATTTACTCTGTTCATGCCTTTGAATAGATAATGCAATAATCATAAGTAGATGTATAGTGGAAAATACCACATTTCTCTACATTCTTCAGCCTCAACTCTGGATGCATGTTGTTCTTTTTCTAAGTAATGAACATATTAACCTGAATATGGAAATTTGATTTAGCGAGTTGAATTAACGGTCATATGCATTACTTATGAGTTCAATTTGGTGCGTTTAGCAGTAAACCTACATGAATATCGAGTTTGAAGGTCGATTCGGACAAGCTCAGAGGCAGAAATATGATTGCCTTCTTTTCGGTACATGTAACACATTTCTTTTTGGTCTTATGAACACTTACTTTTTGTTTTGTTGCAATGGAATCATTTTGTTAACTGTAGTTAGTAAATTTGTTTCGCTAATTTATCACCTATACAGATCTAGATGATACCCTTTACCCCGTTAGTGTTGGATTGGCACCTGGAGTTCTCAAGAACATCAAAAGTTTCTATTCGACACTTGAGATTTGATAAAATCCCCTTCTTCAATATCAAAGTTAATTTGTTTCTTATATCATCCCGATTCACAGATTATATGGTTGAAAAGCTTGGAATCGCTGCAGAAAACATCCCCAAACTGTGTAATCTGCTGTACAAAAACTACGGTACCACAATGGCAGACATTAGGGTATAAATTCTAACTTTTTGTTTGATGATTATCATTTTGAATTCCCCATAACCAAAAGGGGATCTGATAAATTGATTAAATACAGGCAATTGGCTACGATTTTGACTACGATGAATACCACAGGTGAGCATAAGATTTCAGTTTTCAAAAATTATTTAGTTAAGCTTGAATAGCTAAGACGATTCACGCCATTGTTTCTTTTTTCAATTTTATAGCTTCGTTCATGGACGATTTCCATATGAGAATTTGAAGCCCAATCCTGTTCTAAGGAGCCTTTTACTAAACTTACCCATTCGCAAAGTCGTAAGTCCCTTCGCTTGTACAGACAAAAACGCAACAAATTTCTTTTTTAGAATTTTTCCCAAAAAAAAGTCATTAATATAAGGACTAAAATGCATTTACTTTTAGATTTTAACATTTTATTTTTGTTTGTTTGTTTTCTAGATATTTACAAATGCGGACAAGATCCATGCAGTGAAAGTTCTTAACAAACTCGGATTGGAAGATTGTTTTGAAGGAATTATATGTTTTGAAACACTGAATCCCGTTCATAAAACCGTGGTTTCTGATGATGAAGACGATATCAAATTTATTGGCTCAACAACACGGTTGTCGACTTTCTTCCATATACACTGACTGAGTATATATCTAGGTCCATGACTTTACATGTGTTTACATCTATATACTTATACATGAGGATCAATCCCCGTTAATTTTGTTTTTATCGTGCACAACTTCATGTTTGAGTTTCTCTTTATGGATTGTATATATGATGACAGCATTTATGTATTTTCACACACCCTTGATACATTTCCTTGTATTTTCACACATCCCGCAAGGAAGAGGTTACTGAGGGATTTTAAGAGGCTACAGAACGATCCTCCTGCTGGTATCCGTGGTGCTCCAGTTGATAACAATATAATGCTATGGAATGCTGTCATATTTGGGTAGGTTGAAGTGTGAAATTCATGTCTTCTGATCATTATATACCAATAGATTATAATCTTTTTGCTTAAAAAGCAGTTTATTGATTATTCACTGATTACTTCTCCTTTCCTTGCAGTCCAGATGACACTCCTTGGGATGAAGGTGAGTTCAGACTTCAATTATTACTGATCTGGGCATAATAACAGATGATTTAAACGCTTCAATATTTATCATATACCCTATTTCATAAAATATGTTATGTATATACATAGTTTAAAAAGTAGCTTTATATATGGTTCTTGTCCATTTTGCTAGCATATAATAATGTTATTGATCTCAAGTACTTTCAAGTTGACACTCCAGTTTTCAGAAGATTATCCCAATAAGCCACCAACAGTTCGATTCATTTCTAGAATGTTTAATCCCAATAGTAAGTTGATATTATCAAAAAATTTATATTACACAATTAGTCGTTGACATTTTTAAAATAAAAAGAAAAAGAAAAGATGTCTAAAAGGTATATGAGAGAATTGTTGTTAAGTCCATTTTGTTCGTTTTTGTTTATTAGTTTATGCAGATGGAAGCATATGTTTTGACATTCTTCAAAATGGAGATGTGATCCATGCTTTTGCCCATGCCATGAATGATTATAAAAAAACAAATAAATGAAAGTCTGTTGTTATTTCTTGCATATAGCCCAAATAAAGATTAAATACAAGAAATAACAACATACATAGTTTCATTGATATTCTTTTTATAACATCTTACTTACATATCTTCGTATTATGATAAGCCTCCCATTGGATACACTTACAAGAGAAAATATTAAATGGCAGGGGTAAAATGCTCAATTTCATATAAGTTGGTTGGTGGCTGGAATTTTTTAGGAGATAAGTAATAAATAGAAAATCAGTTAGAGTGCATTCTTTGGTTCATTACATCAATTTGGTAACATGTTAATACAAAGCAATTTTGGGAAAAAATTTCAAATTATAACGTCCTCACGAGAAAAAATGAAAGCAGAATGCTATAACTGGGTAGATTTTTTTCAAAGTACAATGCTTTTGTAAGAAAAACGTTGAAAGGTCAATTTTGTAATAGAATGAAATGAAGGTAGGGTGCTATAATACACAAATAAATAAAAGTACATTGCTATTTCTTGCAGTTAGCTCGTATTTGTATACTTTTTAGATTGTTTCTGTAACTTGATTATTATTAAACGATGGGATTAAATTAGATTGCAGATGTGGTTTTTCCCAGGCCGGAAGAATTAAAAGCTCGAAATGAGAAAAGATTTGGAGAAATGGGAAAAGAGGTTCCTGGTGAAGCTCTCAATGAAATGCTAGGTACATTTTCAAACTGGTTATTAGGACTTAATAAGAAATATATCAACCTACTTTCATATATTTGTGTATCTGAAACGTCCACTTTAGTCCTCCAAAGGTTTCTTTTACTGTTTAAGTCCCTCAACTTATGTTTTTGGTTCCATTTATGTGAAGAATACAAAATCTTGAGCGGTGACACTGTTTATTAGTTGTACTTAAAAACTGACCTGTTTAATGTTAAGATTTTTTTCATCATTTTTTTAAGCGTCATTTTATGATTGTTTATGTTTGATCCTGTTTTTTGTTACTTGCAGCCAATTTTGATTTGCCTAAGAGCAAGGATATGCCTAGGACAGATGATTATTTTGATCAGGTATTCACTTTATGATTTTCTTTTATATTTTATTTTACAAATTTTGGTATCTGTTTGGTTGGATGTAAATAAAATGTAGGAATGGAATGAATTTATGTTTGAATTTTTTATATTATATGTAAATAGAATGTATAGTTTTAATTTTAAATCTAGTATATACATTATTTAATTATAAGTTAATAAAAATTGCATTTAAAATAAAATAAAATATTAAACATAATAAAAGCTCATAAAACCGAAAAAATTTATTTACAGAAAAATAAAATATTAAACATAATAAAAGGCTAAAAGCTCATAATACCCAGAATATGATCATAAATGATATGTTTTCTGGCTATTTAGAAAATAAAGTTATAATTTATTTAAAGTTAAAAAAATTATGTTTTATGCTGAATTGAATGTGTAAATGACCATTTTACCCTTCTGTTTAGAAGCAATGTTGAATTGAATGTGTAAATGACCATTTTACCCTTCTGTTTAAAAGCAGTGTTTGAATGGGTAAATGATGTTGTCTGGATACAGACAAGTCTTTTTTTTTTCTTTTGGTCCGAATGAAATGTCTTGATGGGAGTAAATTACCACTTTACCCTTGTGTTTAAAACTAAAACTTTAAATAAATATTTCTATTATTCAGGTCCTTATTGTGGGATCATTGCATCTAGTTGATTCAACTGCATTTCGCATTGCAGCTATAGCATGGGATGATGAGTTTACACCTTTGCAAAACCCTTAATAGTGGTTAATACTGTTGTAGCATTGCACTTTCATGTTTCTTTTTGTGTTTTGAAAAGTGTATCTATTTTTAAAAATCAACCTAATTATGACATTGTTATTATTCGGCAGAGTACGCTGTTTTTTCTTGCATCTATCCGGACTCGTGCTCCAGCAATCCCGAACCCGTGCGGAGCATGGGCTCCCGCTAGTTAACCTTATATTATGTTGGTTTTTTATTATTGAATTTTGTAACTTATTGTTTAATTTTTGTTCGTAATATGTTGTTATGTGTTGATAGATTTAAAATTACTAATATCCTGGGATGATCACACAAAAATAGAAGGTGTTTTAACTTTTAACAAAATAATCACATTTTGAACAATAATCAAAAAGTTACCATTAATTTCGTAAGAATATTATTTTTTCTTTTGCAAAATTACTAGAATTTCTTAAAAAGTTACCATTAATTACATAATGGCTGATCGTACTATGAATTTCTCAAAAACAAATTGTAAAAAAAAAAAAGGAAAGTTGAATGTGTGTATTCAACTATTCATAAAACGATTTCGTCAAAACAAAAAATTACGCAAACTCCAAAATGTGAATTGGATTGATTTTTCTTTATTTTACCTCTTTATGATTAACATTCAAAAATATAGTAGTTAACTAGTGTTTGGACTGTCCGTGCGATGTTGCGGAAGCCTTGTATATTGAAAAACGCAGGTCAAAAAAAATTATGTAAGGGACTGGAATCGTAACTTACGAAATACCAATAATATAATTTTATAATAAATAGGGATGAAAACAATTAATTCGAAATTAGTTGAGGTATAAAAAACGCAAATATAAAAGTTTGCTATAAGAAAATCAGAATTGCTATTTTCAAATAGAAGCTTATTTGCATTTTATATCAAATGCTTTAACAATTATACTATAATCTTAATTTAGTAATTAGAGTAAATTACAATTTTGGTCCTTGTGGTTTGCTCGGATTTTCAGTCTTTGTCATCCTTTTGGATTTCCACGGTGAGGGTCCCTAAACTACCATTTTTCTTACAGTCTTGGTCCCTCTGCCGGTTACCGTCTCTTCTATCACCGTTAATGGACACTCGTGCACACCACGTGAGGGTAATATCAAACTTTCGCACCTCTGGCAACAACTGAAAATAAAAGCCTACAAAATCTATTCCTTTGCCACTCGATTGCATTGACTTACGAAAGACGAAAATCACAGTTGAAGCTTGCCTTCGAAAATGGTGGTGTGTAACTGTGGAACTGAAGCGACCATCGCAACGTCGTGGACAAACAGGAATCCCGGTCGGCGTTTCTGGCGTTGCAGTCGATGTGGCTTTGTTGGGGGGTCGGATCCGCCAATGTGTCGACGGGCGCTGATGATTATTCCCGGTCTCCTGTTGGCTAGACGAATGATGATTGAAGAAATAGCACGACTGGAAGCGGAGGTGGAAGTTGCAGGTAGGTACAGAATATGGTTGATTGTTTCATGGATCTTCTTCATTGTTCTCACGATGTTCTTGATGTTCGAGTAATGAAGTCGTATGTCCGATGGGGGATGGTTTTTGGGGTTCAAAGTTAGGGTTTGTGTGGGTTTTTGGGTCTGGTCTGGTAGGTACACAATATGGTTTTTGGGGTTCAAAGTATTGTATGGTTGGTATAAAATGTCGGTTATTATGTTAAGTTTCTATTTTAGCAAACCAATGTTTTGTAAATCGGATACTATGTAATGTAAGTATGTTAATGGTAATGGGTAACTTTGTTTTAGTTGGTTTCATTTGTTGTTAGTCAATTTGAAACCAAATGTTTCGATGTTGTCAAGTTGTGCAAAATTATGGAATGATTTAATGGCATAAAAGTAGGTTGTTATAGTAATGACACAAACCAAGGTATGTTGCTGCGTGTATGGTTACATTTGCATTACAATTACAAATGTAGAGTGTTATTGTCTTTGTGTTGTAAAAAGTTCGACAATTTTAACCACAATTTTTGATTACTAGTATGATGTTACAATACATTAAATTGTATTACTATGTTGGTCAATGTTATGTTACTTAACTATATTGTACAATCATAATATATTCGTTAAGTATATGGTTTTTGTTAACATACACACACAAACATATTAATAAGCAAAGGGACATACTGATAACCATAATTAGACATAATTAAAATCAACTAAACCTCATAACAATTTACAAGGTAAAAGTTTGACAAACACTTTACATATCCGTTTTACAATGTTGACTATAAACTTGCAGTTGATGTTTCCAGTCTACTGCATAACAAAATTTGTCAACATTTGTAAAATAACACAACTTGTGCTACTAACTATTACAACATAGTCTTGTAACACATTATTCAAACTACAAACACACATCTACTTATTGTCCCATAACATACTGAACCATCAATATCACATAACAACCTTCAACTACAACACATGACCAACCTCCTGCTCCAATCAACCAGCTCTAACACCTCCTGCTACACCCTGGACATCACTTCCATTATCCATGCTGTTTAACACCACTGGTAAAGTTACTGATGTAATTGGTGACCTTGTACGAACACTCACAGGAAAACTCATTGGATCATCATTATGAAGTGCTTCAGTTGGCCCTCCTTGTCCCTTACACGACCTAGCATTATGTCCTGGGTTGTGACATTTACCACATGTAATGGTAATGTACTTTCTTGTCAACTTAGTGGTGTTTTGGCTTACATTACCATGTTGACTTGAACTCTCACCTTCACTCCTTCTTCTCTTAATCTTAGGCCTCCCAACCTTAAATTTAATCCAAAACACAAATGTTATTTAATTATATTAAACCACAAAATTTTTAAATACACAATAAAATTACTAATAACTATATACCTGCTTCTTGTGCTTGGGGTGCACCAAAGTGGTAGGACAATCAGAAGTAGGCCATAACTGTGGACCATTGATTGGTTCAATTGTGAATGAGTACATTTTGTTCCATGTTGTTAACAAATAACAAGGATGGACAAGTTCCTCTGCCAGTTGTACTTGTTGTCCGTGTTCCACCTGGTCCCACAGTGCAGCAATCAGATGTTTACAAGGAATACCTGTCAAATTCCAATGTCTACACGAACAAGTCTTCTGTGCCATGTCTACTACATATTGCTCATAATAATCTCCAGTAACTTGGAATTTCCAATTACCAATGTAGATGCACCTGCACTTACTAGCATCATCCTTGTTCTTGTCAAGGATTGCTTGAGCAGTGGGAGTTAGGGGACCTGGGCTTTTGGCTATTAAACGTTGGACTGTGACAATCTTCTTCATTAGGTACTCTCTTATGAACTCTAGTACTGAGATTATGGGCCTGTCCCTCCCATCAACAATCTTTGCATTAAAAACTTCACACAGATTGTTCAAAAGTATATCTGAGTGAGCCCTCCCTGTTCATATTACAGCACAAAGTAAGCAGTTGTTATTATTAAATAAAGACTCATAAAACTACTAGGAATATTTATGTACTATATACTGTAACCTGTGAAATGGCTCCTACTCCAATGTTCAGCTGGTATGCTTTTTAACCAAATGTAAGCCTGATTATTATACTTCTGAAACTCTGCCATTGCTCTGTTGAATTCTGGAATAGTTGCAGCTCTAGCACACTTCCAAAGATGTTCCTTAAGAGGCTTCCCTTTCCAGTACAGTTTCATGTTGTCTAAAATATGTCTCACACATTATCTATGCTCAGCTGAGGGGAAAACTTTTGCAAGTGCAGGAACCAAACCCTACAAACAAAGAAAGATTAGTTTGACAGAAATGAAAATAAATAACAATTTCAATAAGACAGTACCTTTTGGCGATCAGTAATGAATGTGAAGTTTGTGTTAGTACCCATTTCTAAATCACTTCCCAAGCATTCTAAAAACCATGTCCACGAGCTTTTTGTTTCAGCTTCGACAATGGCATAGGCTAAAGGGTATATGCCGTTGTTGCCATCTAACCCTACTACACTCAACACCTGTCCTGGATACGAACCTTTCATGAAAGCACCGTCTAAACCCAAAATCTCCCTTTGCCCATACTTAAATCCCTCTTTTAATGGTCCCAGACATACGTAAATTCTTTTGAAAACTCTCGTGGGCAGACTAAAATTTGGTTCAGATTCAACACCAATTATGACAGTAGTACCTGGGTTTCGCGCTTTAAGTTCCAGAACATACTCTCGCAGCAAGGTATATTGTCTCTCGAAGTCTCCCCTGATGTGATTTAGGGCCAGAACTCTAGCCCTAAAAACCTTCATAAAGGATAGCTGCAGCTTGTACTTTCTCTCCAACTCTTTATGTAGCGCTGCGACAGGGATGTTTGGGTTCGCTTCCAGTTGCTGATATATCTTCTTCGATAGATACATTTGTGTGCATTGACCAACTTCCCGAATCTGAATACAGGTGTGTTTGTCGTTGTATGTCTTAACTATCCAGTCTTCGTCTCCCTTAGCTTTTGAAATGAGGAGGACCCATGGGCATTTTTCATTTGAAAAGACTATATTACCCCTCATTTGATCGTCAAGATTAACGTCTCTAACACCCTCCACAGGGACAGTACCTTTGCAGATAGCTCTTAAACGGTTCCGATCATTCTTCTGTAGGCATAGTTGTCGTCGTGAATAGACTGCAAGATTGGAAATGGCTTCCCTGACTAACATTTTGTTGTCAAATCGTTCACCCAATCTGAAATCCGCCTCATGCGTTAGCCCTTGAGAACATTTAGGGTAATTAGCTATGTTTCTCAAAATTTCTTCTCTACATCTTCCATGTCGACTTTTAATTTCAAAAGCATTGCTGTCAATGATATCAACTGCCAAGTTATTATCGTTTGCATCCTTGTATGGTAACCCATCTGGTAATGGATCAAGGCACCCTTGGAATGCGTCCATGTCTATGTCTACATCATTCTTGTTCAATAACTCAGTTGGATGAAGACTGAATTCATCATCTGAGCTTCCATCATCATCTGAGCCATCATTTTGATCTGGACCCTCAACATTTCTTTCCACAATTTCATCATGAGGTATGCCAAATCCGTAGTTGACATCAACATCATCCTCCTCCAATACCTGGTAATCTTGTTCGATATTACCATCATAAGCCAATGGTGCTATTGGTTCATCAAATAGAGAATCATCCCAATCAACAACACTTGGGTGGATTTGTGTTGATGCAGGAGGTGCTGTATCAATAGGTATGATTGCCAAACACCCACCTTTGTTACTCTGTATCTCTAAGGTTGGTTGAGGAACACAAACAGACGATTCCCCAATTGTTGATACCCTGTCTTCCTTTGAGTGCACCTCTACATTATTTGAACTACCATTGGTGGATATATTATCAGACGCGTTAAGGTTAAGATCAATTAACAATTTTCTAGGACATTGCATGTCTGAACTACGTCTTAATCTTTTTCTCACATATTCAGGGGACAGGGGTACTACGGGATCTAGCATGAAATCTGGTAAAGGGGGTTTACCATATGTTGGGAGTATACTATGACCATGCTCACAAAAGATCTGATGATCCCAACAAAGTTTAACATATCTTCCGAATACGTTGACATCCACATCACACATTATTGGAACAAGACCAGAACTAATCTCAACTAGAGGAAGCAGAAAATGATAAAATACAGGCACCTGATCATTGTAACCCAGCTCTTTCAGCATGTGGTTGAGTTCTACTATGGAAAACTCATCGATGTCAACGGTATCGATGAATGTTACTTTGCCATTTATGTAGCTTCGAGTTGGTGATTCTACAAAATATCCTCCATGGTGCAACTGTATGTAGAAAAGGTTGTTTTTTCCTACTGAAATCAACATATCAAGTTAGATTGGGATTATCTTTTTGAAATACATATAAACGAAGAAGATGCATATACCGTATAGATGATCCACATCATCGCTAGCTTCACTGTCACGAATCTTCCACATTTTTAACGTCACTGAACCTCCGATTGAAGCTTCAACCACCGGGAAACCCTACGAAAATTTCACCTGCAATCTTTGATCGATCACTTTTTCGAGCCAAGCAAACTGACTTCAGTTGATTGACACTTACCCAGTTACCCGCATTTAAGGCGCCAAATAGCCTACAAGATCTGATGATCAGAGGTGCGAAAGTTCGATATTACCCTCACGTGGTGTGCACGAGTGTCCATTAACGGTGATAGAAGAGGCGGTAACCGGCAGAGGGACCAAGACTGTAAGAAAAATGGTAGTTTAGGGACCCTCACCGTGGAAATCCAAAAGGATGACCAAGACTGAAAATCCGAGCAAACCACAGGGACCAAAATTGTAATTTACTCTAGTAATTATGATTCTGAAAAAAAAAAGTAAAATGCAATTATATTATAATCTTAATTTAGTAATTGTGATTCTGAAAAAAAAGTAAAATGAAATGAACAAAGACCATTCATCTTGGTATTTTAGTGATTTATCCCTTTATTTTTATACCTAAAGATGGTCTTGAGAAGTATTTGTGAATAAGTTAACGGAAGATTTACTAATTTCTACAAGTATCTAATAGAGTTTCGTGAGAAAGAATCAATAGAAAGAAATCTTATCATTTATGATTTTTTACATTGCAAAATTATTTTATAGGTTTACGAACCAAACAGAAGTCTTTAAAGGAATTTACTTAATTTTTTTTTTCATTATCTGCAGTGCAAACCAAACGTTCTGACAAAATCTAATTCTTTCCATAAAATCATGTAAATCATCTTAAGGGGATCATTTCTAATTTCAAAACTTCTTCTCTTGCATTCCGTTTGTTTGATCATATTTCAATTTATACAGTCAAATGACAACATCAAATATACAGTAAAGATGTTATGGTCAACAAATGAAATCTCATTGTTAAATAGTGAATTGGGAATTAAAACCCGTATGAATTGTAAACACGCGTGCCGCGGCCCATTAAGTGCCCGCGTCGAGTGGGCCGTGAACAGCTAGGGTACGGCTAGGGTTTCTTGTAATGCCTATAAATATAAAGGCTGGTCATTAGGGTTTAGTGCGGTGAGCCGTCAGGTCGTAAAGTCTGAAGTCAGTAGTCAGAAGAGGCCGATTTACTAGCGATCTAGGTACGCTCTGTAACACCTGTATTTAGCTCTGGAATAAAGAAATACTCTCTCCTGCCCGTGGACGTAGGTCATCTTGGACCGAACCACGTAAATCTCTGTGTTGATACTTTGTGTTTATATTTCCGCATTTATATTCTCGTTATTATTCCTGGGCAATAAGCTATAGATTTAGGTCTATTTCCTAACAAGTGGTATCAGAGCCGCGGTTTCAGATCTGTAGTGTTATAGGTCTGTGGTTATTTGCGGTTTTAGGTCTGCGTGTTTTAGATCTGGTTGTAGTTCTGGTTGATTGAAGTCGGTAGTAGATCTAGGGTTTTCGGCTTCGCCGCGTCGCGCCAGTTGAAAAACCGCGTCGCGCTCGTTGAAGGATCCCGACTGTTAGACCGCGTCTGTTCAATATCGCGTCGCGCCCTGTTGAAGTCCGCGCCGCGGCGACGAGCAGTAAGCAATTTCGTATTTACTTGTTCATCAAAGACTACAAGGATCGGTTGATTGAAGATGTCATCTCACAAGTTCGATTTGGAGAAGTTCAATGGCTCGAATGATTTCACTTTGTGGAAGGTTAAGATGAAGGCTCTTCTGGTTCAACAAGGATGCGCAGTTGCAGTGGAAGGAGAATATGCAAAGGACACAACAGATGCTGTGAAGAAGGAGATCGAGGGGAAAGCACATAGTGCTATTCTTTTGAGCTTGACGGATGAGGTGTTGAGGGAAGTTGTTGATCAACCCACTGCTGCCGGTATTTGGAAGAAGCTCTGTGATACGTATCAGAACAGTTCTTTGACAAATAGGCTGTATCAGAAGCAACTGTTGTACACTTTCCGAATGGCAGAAGGTACCCAAGTAAAAGACCATCTTGATTCTTTCAACCGGATTATTCTAGATCTTCAAGGAGTAGGAGTAAAGGTTGATGATGAGGATCAAGCCCTTATTTTGTTATGTTCACTGCCGAATTCACATGAGAATTTTGTTGATACTATGTTGTATGGAAGAACAACAATTACTGTGAATGATGTGAAGGATTCTCTGCTGTCCAAGGAACTCAAACGTAGAGTTTCTGGGAATGAGGAGACATCCGGTTCAGGTCTGTTCGTTGGCAGAGGAAGGACATCGGATAAGAAAGATGGTGGAAATCAGAGTAAGTCACGTTCGAAATCGAAAGTTTCTGCAAAAGTCAAGTGTTATAACTGCAAGGAGAAGGGTCACTTCAAGAGAAATTGTCCATTGCTGAAAGGGGGGAAGGGAGAAAATAGCAACAATGGCAGTGCGGCTATTGTTCAGGATGGTTCTGAAGAAGAAGACATAGGCGATGTGTTGACTGTTTGTACATCTAGTTCTGTTGATGCTTGGGTCTTGGATACTGGGGCATCTTATCATATGACTTTCCATCGTGACTGGTTCGAATCTTTTAGAGACTTGAAAGGAACGGTGAAGTTGGGTGATGATTGGGTTGCTCAGGTCAAAGGAAGCGGTACGGTACAGATTATGATGCACGATGGTATGGTCAGAAAGCTTGATTGCTGGTATGTTCCGGATCTTCGTAAGAACTTAATTTCTCTTACTACTTTAGCAAAGAATGGGTTGAAATACTCTGGTGAGGATGACTGGGTGAAGGTCACCAAGGGCTCTCTAGTAGTTATGAAAGGAAAGGTGCAGAAGAGTGGGGTTCCTGTCTTAGAAGGAAATTCGGTTAAGGGAACAGTGGCGGTTACCCAATCCTTAGAGAGTAGTAATGATAAGACAGAGTTGTGGCATAGAAGGTTGGGACATATGAGTGAGAAGGGTATGTCAATTCTGAGCAAACAGGGGTTGTTTGGTGGTGAGCTAACGGGAAAACTCAAGTTTTGTGAAGCTTGTGTCAAAGGCAAGCAACGCAGGGTGAAGTTTAGTTCGGGTAAACACACAAGCAAGGAAATCCTGGAGTACATTCATTCAGATTTGTGGGGTCCCTCTCCGGTCGAGTCTCATAACGGTCATCGATACTTTGTGACTTTCATTGATGACTACTCAAGAAAGGTTTGGATTTATTTTCTGAAGACTAAAGACGAAGTGTTTGGGAAGTTCAAGGAGTGGAAGATGATGATTGAAAAACGGACCGGGAAATCTGTCAAGACACTCAGAACTGACAATGGGTTGGAGTTCTGCAATGCCCCGTTTGACAACTTCTGCAAGGCGGAAGGTATAGTGAGGCATCACACTATACGGCACACACCACAGCAGAACGGAGTGGCGGAACGGATGAACCAAACACTGTTAGCGCGTGCTAGAAGCATGCGGTTATATGCTGATTTATCGAAGAAATTCTGGGCGGAAGCGGTTAATACTGCTTGCTATCTGGTGAACAGATCACCATCAACTGCAATCGACTTTAAGACTCCTCAAGAGGTATGGTCTGGAAAACCCTCTGATTATTCTGGTTTACGTATATTTGGTTGTCCGGCTTATGCTCATGTTAATGATGGTAAACTTGAGGCGAGGGCAATGAAGTGCATATTTCTAGGGTATGCACATGGAGTGAAAGGTTATCGTCTGTGGTGTACAGAAGAAGGGAGAACTCCAAAATTTATTAATAGCAGAGATGTGACCTTTAATGAATCTGCTATGGTGAACCAAAGAGGAGGTGATACAAGTCAGGTAGGGAAAGATCAGGGTGCCAACCAAAGGGTGGATTTTGTCACACAAATTCCAGACAGAATGGTGATAAATGAAGAACAGCATGTCGGTGATGATCAGCATAGACGTGATGAAACTCATGAACAGCCCAATGAGGATCAGTCTGGTGATGCTGAGGCCGATGGTGAGAACAATGAGGATGAATCTATAGCAAGGAGAAGAGAGAAAAGGAACACGAAGACTCCAGCTAGATATGCTACATGTGTCACTAATGGTGATATTGGTTCTGTTGCATATGCACTAGCTGTTGGTGAAAACATTGGTACTGATGAGCCTCGGTCCTACAAAGAGGCGGTGGCAAGTAAAGAAGGATCAAGCTGGTTGATGGCTATGAATGAAGAGATGCAATCTCTTGAGAAGAATGAAACGTGGGATCTTGTTCCATTACCAAAAGGAGTCAAACCGGTTGGATGCAAATGGGTCTTTAAGAAGAAAGAAGGAATTCCAGGGGTTGAACCCGCAAGGTTCAAGGCACGGTTAGTGGCGAAGGGATTTTCTCAAAAGGAAGGAATCGACTATCACGAGGTTTTCTCACCGGTCGTGAAGCACAAGTCAATTCGGGTTCTTTTGGCTATGGTGAGTGCGTTTAATCTGGAGCTTGAGCAGCTCGATGTCAAAACTGCATTTCTTCATGGAAGCTTGGAGGAGAAGATATATATGTCACAGCCTGAGGGTTTTTCGGGTTCTAATAAGGATCATGTGTGTCTGTTGAAGAAGTCTCTTTATGGTTTGAAGCAGTCTCCTAGACAGTGGTACAAGAGATTTGATTCGTTTATGACTTCGCATGGCTACATTCGGAATCAGTTTGATAATTGTGTCTACTTGAAGCAGTTGTCCAATGGGTCCTTTGTTTATCTGTTGCTATATGTTGATGATATGCTCATTGCAGCCAAGGAGATGGCTGAAATTAATAACTTGAAGAAGCTTTTGGCAAGTGAGTTTGAAATGAAGGATTTAGGTGCAGCAAAGAAGATATTGGGGATGGAGATTCAGAGAGACAGGAAAGCGGGGTTGTTATATATCTCTCAGCAGAAATATATTGAGAAAGTCTTGCAGTCTTTCGGTATGGATCAGTCAAAACCAGTTGGAACTCCTTTGGCAGCGCATTTTAAATTAAACAGAAGTACTATACCAACTACGGATGAGGAAAAAGACTATATGAGTAGAGTTCCGTACTCAAGTGCAGTTGGAAGCCTTATGTATGCTATGGTCTGTACTAGACCTGATTTAGCACATGCAGTTAGTGTGGTTAGTAGGTTTATGAGTAATCCTGGGAAAGCTCACTGGGAAGCGGTCAAGTGGATCTTGCGATACTTGAAGGGGACTAAGGATATTTGTTTGGTCTATGGTTGTAATACTCATAGTAACTTGGTGGGATATGCAGACTCAGACTATGGTGGCGACTTGGTGAAAAGGAGATCGCTCACGTGTTATATTTTCACTTTGTTTGGATGTGCAGTCAGTTGGAAGTCAACTTTACAATCTACAGTTGCCTTGTCTACAACTGAAGCGGAATACATGTCAATGACTGAAGGTATAAAAGAGTGTATCTGGCTACATGGTTTGGTGGAGAGTCTGGGGTTGAAGGTGGAGAAGCCTGTCTTGAACTGTGATAGTGAAAGCGCTTTGTGTCTAGCGAGGAATCCGGTTTATCATGAAAAGACAAAGCATATTGATATCCGGTTAAATTTCATTCGTGACATAGTTGAAGAAGACAAGTTCTCAATCTTGAAGATCGATACCAAGGTGAATCCGGCAGATATGTTGACGAAGTCGTTACCCAAGGAGAAGTTCGAGCTATGCTTGAACTTGGTTGATGTTCGCAGGAGGTAAGTCCCTACGGGGCAAGCTGGCAGGAGACGAGAGGAAGTTTTTTGGTTTCTAAAGCGAGGTGGAGCTATGTTGAATTCGCAATTCAAGGTGGAGATTGTTAAATAGTGAATTGGGAATTAAAACCCGTATGAATTGTAAACACGCGCGCCGCGGCCCATTAAGTGCCCGCGTCGCGTGGGCCGTGAACAGCTAGGGTACGGCTAGGGTTTCTTGTAATGCCTATAAATATAAAGGCTGGTCATTAGGGTTTAGTGCGGTGAGCCGTCAGGTCGTAAAGTCTGAAGTCAGTAGTCAGAAGAGGCCGATTTACTAGCGATCTAGGTACGCTCTGTAACACCTGTATTTAGCTCTGGAATAAAGAATACTCTCTCCTGCCCGTGGACGTAGGTCATCTTGGACCGAACCACGTAAATCTCTGTGTTGATACTTTGTGTTTATATTTCCGCATTTATATTCTCGTTATTATTCCTGGGCAATAGGCTATAGATTTAGGTCTATTTCCTAACACTCATCAACGCAATTATAAGTAGTAGGTGTACGTTGAATGTACTACGTACTTTTAGAGGCGTTTAGTTTTAAGAGTATCGGGATCTCAATATCCTATCACTCATTTGTTTAAGAAAATCAATTTGAAGATCATTCGACTTGTTTAAACATGTAATATTATAATGTATTTTGGCACATTTAATTTCGTAAGGTATTTTGGAGGCTTTGATATTGTGATGTATTTTGACGCATGTGATACTTTAAGCTATTTTGAAGCTTTTGATATTTTAATTTACTTTGGTGCATTTGATTTCGTAATGTATTTGGCATTTAAATTTAAGTCAGTAGTCGCTTTTGGCACTTATGGTAGTTTTTCAACTTATTTCTTATGGAGGTTTGAAGGTTCTTTTGCTAAAAATGAATTTGTCTAAAGGTGGAGTTTGTTGCAGACTGCAGTATATACTGAATTCTATCATTGGAATTTTTTGTTGTTAATGCAACACGTTAAATGTTAGCAGGAGTGTTGTCGTTTGCATAGGTGATATTTTATGTTAAAAAAACATTTCCATAGTTATGGTTGCATAGCCGTATTTTCACTGCATAAAGAGTTGATTCATTGGTTTCCAAAAGTTTACTAATTCTATGACATTATTTCATTTTATTTATGAGTTTTAAGATATTTAGGATTATTTGTACAAGCTTTTCTAGTCATATGTTTTTAATCAATTATTTATCTCTTATCTCCTTATCATAGACATTATACCATGTAATCCCTTCATCTCATAATCGATTTTATAATGCCAAATTCTAGTGCCTTGTGGTTATTCCCGCAAAGGTTTCCATTCAATTATACTTGTGTCGTTGGTTGTTCTTTATTGCTTACATTTACCATCATATTTATAACACATACAAATTTCTTTATGTTGTCTATGATGTAACTTGTAAGCAATAATTACTCTTGCACATGATATTAGCCTATTAGCCAAGATTGTAACATGTATAAATTGTTCTACTTAAGTCATGACATAAAACACATGCATTAAACATCGACACATCAAGACTTTTTCGTTTGTTATCGTTAATGAATTAAGTATTTGTGCATGACTATTCCTTATACCTATAAATAATATGTTGATCAAAATTATAACCCACCTAAAACATTGAGTTAAGGTCGTGACATAAAAATATAAAGATATGGAGTCTGATCTAAGAGCGAACAAGAGGCTTCAATGTGAAGTGAAGTCTCGACTGAGGATAAAGGTTAAGCTTTGGTATCTCTTAAAGACACAAGTCTTCGATGCCACCAAGATTTGCTTCAACATAGAACTTATAGTATTGAGGTAGTGAGCAAAAATTTAAGTGTGGCTTTAGTATGGAGCAAAGCTAAAGTTAAGAAGTCTAGCGAGGCTGTGGAGGCAGAACACGATGGAGCCTCATAAGTAGCAAGTTTCGACTTCAGTGTACCTCCACATTGACCTTTGGTATCGGCAGAAGTATTTCAGGTAATATGAACCTCGATCTAGCTAACTTGGAGAAGAAGCTTGGTATGATAATGGGCAGTCTATGGCGGTGATGTCATAGACCTATGGGCTCCAATCTAGGAAGTTTTAGGTCAAGCAACCTCTATAAATACATTTTATTGATTGTAACCCTAAGAAGTGTGTCAAAGTTGTGTTGGATCAATATGTCCAAGTATAATCATAAAATGATATTGCTAATAACATATGATTCTATAATGTCACACCAATAACAAGTTAGACACCTAATGATCATTTTAAGTGTGAATCTGATTTATGTTAAAATGTCATGACTCTTGTGTTTATCATATTATGTGTAAAATGATATGGAATATAGAATTAATTCATATAAGTAAAGAGAGTGTAAATATTTATATCATTTAAAGGTTAGATGATTTAAATATGTTTGTTAAACACTTATTTATTTTAAATGTTAAATATATATATATATATATATATATATATATATATATATATATATATATATATATATATATATATATATATATATATATATATATATATATATATATATATATATATATATATATATATATATATAAGAAACTTATTTATTTAAAGAGATAAAATTTATATTTTATAAAGTTTGATTTTATGAAATATAAAAGAGAGAATTTCTCCAAAATCTAGCCAAAAGGAAGGAGACTGTAACGCTCCATTTTTAATTTAGCGCTAATTAATTAAATGACATATTTAAAAGAAAAATAAATACGATTTAGGAAAATCGATTAAAAGAATTGAATCGTAGTAATAACAACAATAATAATAATAATAATAATAATAATAATAATAATAATAATAATAATAATAATAATAATAATAATCTTAGAAATTAAATTATATGTTTGGGGGTGGGTAAAATGTCATACGGAAACCTGAAAATGTAGAACAAATTGTACATGGGACTAAATAAAAATAAAACATAGCAACTAGAGGGAGCAATTGTGCCAATTTCGAATTCTTGCATGTTCTTACCATAAGATCGACAAGCAGCTTACGGGAGGAAGAAAAACACAGCCCTACGCCTTTGGTTCTCATACAACCCTAAATCACAACCTTGAACAGTATTCCACCTTTCTTTTACCCTCTAGCCGTGAATTGAGAGAGAGAATCGAGATAAAGAAGTTTAGCGGGATTTTGTTGTTACAAACCGGGAATAAGAAGCAAGGGAAGAATCCAGATATGTAAGCACTCTGATTTGGTTTGAAATATTAAGATGAAATAACTTGTTTGAACAGCACAAAAATAACGAGTTTCTCTACTGCAAGAACCAGACTACCTCTGATATCAATTGAAGGCAGTGGCGGAAGGCTTTGGAGGCCTAGGGGGGCCATGGCCTCCCCGTTTTTTTGCTTGTGAACTACATATATATTATATTTACAATGTTAATATTGAGTTTTATTAGGAATGGCCTCCCCTTTTTTCTGCATCTTAACAATATATATGGTAACGTTAATCTTCAATTTTATAAATAACAAGATAATAACAAGATAATTATAATCAAATACAAAAAAATATCCAATCTACAAAGGTTATCTCAACAAGATCTTAGATCTATAAAAGAATCTGAAAACCGCAAAAAAAAAAAAATAATAAAAAAATACCGGTTCTCCGTTCTCGCCTCCTCTACTCGGCCGACGGCCTCCACCGCTGATCACCGGAGGAGTGAGGACTGACATCGTTGCTTGCTGCTACCGGCCAACAGATCGCCTCCTATACTCTCCGATTTACATCTTAGAGACTTAGACATCATTGTTGCTGTTTCTACCATTGGAATAATCGGAAATTCGGAGTGTTGTTGCTGTAATCGGAGTTTTGTTGCTGTTTCTCCTTCGTGGTTCTTCTTCTTCCAATCTTCCGGTAGGTTTGCAATTGCTTTTTGTTTCTCTCTCTATCTTTTTGGTATTTTGGTTTTTGTGGGTTTGCAATTGCTTTACTCATTACGTTGCTTTTGTAAATAAGCAAAAGACTTTTAGACTTTAGTACACTAGTTCTAGCCTTTTTAGTACCTGACATATGGATATTAGAAATAGAGATAAATACCCCTACTTGCTATTTGATGTCATACGACTCATACCATCACAGGAACAAACACATCTTTTGCTATTAAAATTGACCAAACTTCTCAGGAGATAATTCATGTTTGCTTTTTTCCATTTTATAATATATGATACAAAACAATATCCTACAAAACAAACAAATTATATATCAATACATATAAAATATATACTTATTAATTGTTAAATTGTAACTTTAATTTGTTATTTTAGCAGGAATTCTACTTTTTAATTGTTATTATATCTGTTATTTATTAAATATTAGTTATTTTTTGTTATTTAGTGAAAATTAACATGAAGAAACAATCTACTATTGACGGTTTTTTAAAAGAAAAAATATGAATTCTTCTCAGGATCCTCAAGAACCGCCATATATTGTTGTGGATGAAAATACCCCTACGTCTCGTGTTCCTGTTACTGAGAATCGATCCAAAAGAGTTCATATTGAACCGAATGAAATTAATCTTGATACAATAGAACGAGATCCGGGTTTACGTATCCAAATTTATGGTTATCCAATTAATCAGCGAGATATCGTTCGACGAGCTTATATGAATTTTGGTCCTCTACAACCAATACTTTCTGAATATCCAAAAACTGGACCGGAAACTCATAAACGTTATAACAAATAAACCTTGTTTATATAATTTAAGTTTTAGTTTTGCCCCCCCCCCCCCAAGTTCTAATGTTCGTGTTCCGCCCCTGATTGACGGGTTAGAAAAGTATGAACAACCTTGAGTTGAAGAATAATCTGAGACTATTTAAATCTAGTCCCTAATCAATATGTCGAATGCGGAATTGAACGAACAATCAGGGGTGCTAAATATGCAGTAGTTTCATTGATGAAAAAGGGCAACAACTCAAGTATTATAGGGATGAAGTACGAACAATGTAAACCCTAATTTCTAACTATATTATCCACGGCCTGGTTTTACAACGATGATAAACACTATCTATTTATACACTACAAGGGAACGTGATAGTGGATTTAGGGGCAATGAGGTTATTCCATGTGTTGCACTACTAGGGTAGGCGTGCATAACGGTCTGGCAGGACGTGTTGTAGAATCGTGCAAATCAGGATAGAGACTCAACAACATGCGCACACCATGATGCAGAAACCCTAGTGGACTATGTGGTTGCATTCGAATGAGCAGACTATGCTTCGACTTCGAATGGCAAAAGATACTTCAACACAAGATACATCAAGATGATGTATCACTTTATCAAAGAATTGATAAGTGAATGTACACTCAACTTAAAAAAGATCGTTAGTACGAATCCAACAGATATGTTTACCAAGGCAGTGATTATAGGTATTCAAAGATATCTGAATCTTAAAATCCCATCTGAAAATATTTGAAATTTTGGACATACAATTTTGCAAATATTCGATTTTTTGTTTACGGATACGGATAGTCATGTTATTTATTTATTTATTTATGGATATTTCAGATATTTGAAATCCGAAAAATATGCTTTTTTAACATTAAATTTATATTAGATGATGGAAAGTGTCAATTACGGGTTGTTTGATACTTGTTGATTGAATAAGAACTGATTGAGTCAATGTCTGACCCTGTCAGATTCATCTTGAAGTTGACTGGATAAGAAGTAAATTTTAGGGTTTAGGACCGAGTCAGATGTAAATTGTAGGTTTATCAAACATTCTGACTCGGACTGAATCAGACGTAACCTCTTACTAGACCCGATAATAGGCAAAGCAAACAGCTCCTTAATAAAAAATTGAAAAAGTCTTTGATTAGGGTTACGTGGCTATTTAAAAAATTCATACTCCTTTTTTGCTTCGAATTCCCTTCAAAGTACGTACAAACGACATGCATATTTCTACATGTATTACATGTGATAGACTTGAAGAGTGAAGATGGTTTTAGCTTGTAATTAATGTTTTTTATTCTATAATACTAAATAATCATTATTATCAAACAGTGAAAGGTTCCTAGTGGCAGTACACCTAGTCCACAAACATAGTAAGGCTAAACGGAGTAATGGTGGCCAAGGGGGTTGCCAAGCCCCTTGGCGAGCCAAACTCGATCGCCATCTCCACTCCTTCCTCGCTCGCCATGCTCCTCGCCAAAGAAAATCGCCAAGCTGTTGGCGAGATGCCAACAGCCAAAAAACCAGCATTTTTCCTTTGTCTTATTATCTCCTTGGCCATTGGTCACCACTCCCTACAAAATGGCCAACGCCTGCCAACCATAGTCTGGCCCACAAAAACCCCTTGGCCATCCGTTGGCCATTGGCCACCACTCCATGTAGCCTAATGCACCAACAGCTTCGTCAAATGGCCTTGTAATTCTAGTTTGTTTTTTGGTTCAAACATTATAAAATAAATATTGAGATGTTTTTTTATCATGTTTAAATGATGTTAATATTTATATATCACTTAGTTGGATTGATTAAAAAGTTAAAAATGTGGATATCCGAATTCATATCCGCAATTTCGAATATATGAAATTTCAGATACTGATTCAAATATCAAAATGCACCATCCGAAATTTTCAAATCTACGCAATTTGAATATCTGGTTTTGAACACTCCTATCAGTGACAATTGAGATGTTTAAGTTACATGACTCCAATCGATCTCCCACAAAATGCATAGGCTAGAGAAAGATAAGATTACAAGCTTGGATGGCAAAAGGTTGGCCAATCACTCTCCTAGTGGAAGATTGTTGAAATGTTAAGTCTAACCTAAGAACAAAGAAAAAGCTTCGGTGTGAAGTGAAGTGTGCGACTAAGGATAAAGGTTAAGATTTGGTATCTCCTGAAGACAATAGCGCGCCTTCGGTACCACCAAGAAAGCAAAGCTTCAGTATAAAAGCTTCGGTGTTAAGGTAATAAGCGAATATTGGAGTGTATATATGGTATGAAGCAAAACTAATGTTAAAAAGGCTAGCGAGGCTGTAGAGGCAGAAGAAAGCGAAGCTTCAGCTTCGATGTACATACACCTTGACCTTCGGTATCGGCAAAAGCATTTCGGTAGTGCCAACCTCGTTCTGCCTAACTTGGAGAACAAGTTTAGTACGATCATAAACCGACATATATCAATGATGTCATATGCTCTAGGCCCAATCCAGGAGGTCTTAGGTTAAGCATAGGGGTGAGCTTGGTCTCGGACCGACCCCACCTGGACCGATCCCAAGTCAAACCGAGATCGAGAAAGGCTAAACAATGGTACCGAGTACCGACCAAAGGTGAACACTTGATCCTCGGTTTGGGTTTGGGTTTGGGTTTGGGTAAGGTCGGGTTTGGTCGGGTATTACCCGAGAAGAACCAAGCAAATACACTTGCGCCCGGGTTTGGTCTTGGGACCAATAAGTCGCTAACCCACCATCTCAAACATATGATTAAGCAGCACTATAAACATACAGATACACACAAAAGCACACAGGTTCCACAATAAAATAAAAGATACGAGTCAACAAAAACAAATAAGTTTAATTCTTACAACTTCAAGAAACCGAAATCAATTGTAACACTTTATTTTGGACAAAGATCAAAAGGTTGTACCATATGATCATCTTCTATCCCCTTACTATTATAATCTAGCGTACCATTGTCTTTTGTTTAGTTAAAGTAAACAAAAAACCCATAAAATAGACCTACAATCTAAAAAGCAATATAGATGGATAAAGGAGAATCATCGTTACAAATAAAGTTCGTCAAGTTGAGCATGTGCATTTGTGGAAGTTCATGGTGATGCGTGGTGGTGGAGATGACGGTAAATTTCGTGTCTAGGATTTTCAGAAAGGGTTGAGTGGTGGTGGAGACGATGGTCAGTGATGTTGTTTATAGGGTTTTCAGATAGTGATGCTAGGTGACAGTTCTGTAAGGCGGCAAGCCGGCGACTGGGTGGTGGTGCACATGTGGTGTGATGGTTTTAAGGTAGAGAGAAGACGGGAGCACCGGTTCATGGTTGGGTTTCATTTGTGAGCAGAGGAAGGAGATGACGTCAACAAATAGGATAGACAGAATAGAGGAACACCACCCTAGCGTTTTTAGATTTTAAAGAGAAAACGGGAGGAAATGTGACCTTCGAGAGAGAACTAAGAAGTTTGCATGCTTTTCAACTTCTAATCAGGTTCCATACTCGAAACCAGACTACCCGATTGGATCGAAACCGAGATTACCCGAGAGGGCTTGAAGGCTATTACGTATACCGAGTACCAACTGATGCCCATGCTCAGTTTCTTAGGTCGGGTCTGGTCCCTCGATTCTTGGGCTTGACGAACAAAACGCGTTTTCTGAATTCTCATTTTTCTTGGAAAAGTTTTCCGGAAAACAGAGCAGTTTTCCGCAACTAAACGCACCCTTAATCTCTAACAAAAAAACGTATGTCATCACTCGTCATGGTGATCAATTTTGATTTTTAATAAATGAATTAACAGATGTTACACTATGTTTCACATCTTCTCTATTTTTTGTTCTTTTTCCTTTTAAGTTTAAGTGAAACCCATTGCAAGTACTAATTTAGATCATCTGATTTCTTAAAGAAAAAAAAAAGGATATCCTTTAGAAACAATAAAAATGTCCTTTTGAAAAGAGACATTGACTTGACTTCAATTTTTCTTGACTTCTCTTTCTATTTCACTTTACATCAAAGTGGTACCCTTCCAAAAATCAATACAGCCGAAAACAAGTCAAACCATGGACAGAGAAAACACCTCCTTTATTTTGGTTTTTATTTTTGATAGTGAAAAGCTATATTTGTATGATTTTTTCTGTACACTTACGGACACAAAATTTATGCTCTTCAAACCTGTACACCTAGCCCGATGAAGCACTTGCAGAGTGGACAAGTCCTACTTATCTTCAGCCATTTCACAATGCATGTTGCATGGAAGGGATGATTGCAAGGAAGTAAATGAAGTTCTGCTCCATTTTCATATGAGCACAAACATATACAGCAATCCTATAAAATAAACAAATATTACACTCGGTATATTCGCTAAATCGTAGAATGTTTTTGGATGGAATGGGGTTTGTCAAAGGAACTGGAATATGAAGAAAACATGATTTGTCATGTGTTTGGTTGGCAATGAAATGGAATGCAATAAATAACTGAACTTTTTTATTTCTATTTCATGAGGGTATTTTGATCTTTAAGTAAAGAACAAAGAATGGAACTGAATTCCTACTATTAAATGTGGAATCATAATCAGGCGTTTGGTTTGGTGGAAAATGAAATGAAATTTTAACATAATACAAATATAATTTTAGAATTTTTATTTATTTTAAAAAAATATTGTTTACTGTATATATATATATATATATATATATATATATATATATATATATATATATATATATAAAATTAAAATTTTCTATTTTCATTTAATGAGGGTATTTTTGGTCTTTTAATAAAAGACAGAATGGAATTGAGTTCCTACCACCCTCCCTAAGATGAGATTCCGTCTGTTTGGAAAACCAAACATGCAATGGAATGGAATTTCAAATTCCACTTCTGTCAGATTCCATCACCCTTACTAATTTAATGAGGGCATTTTCGGTCTTTTATTAAAAACCAGAGAATAATATTGAATTCCCTCCACCCTCCCCTGTGAGTAGTGAGATCCATCAAATATGGAATTTGAAGAGATCCAACAGAAATGAATTCCGTCTATTTGGCAACAAGCACGCCATGGAGTGGAATCTCGAATTCCAATTCCGTCAGATTCCGCAAGGTCCGTAAACCAACACACCCTTTCCAATTTGATGAGGGTATTGTGGTTTTTTAGTAAAGAACGAAGAATAGAATTGACTTTCTTCCACCGTCCTTTAGAAATGGTGAAATCCATCAAATATGTAATTTCAAGGATCCCGTCGGAATTGAATTTAGTCCATTTGGCAACCAAGCACACGATGGAATGGAATCTCGGATTCCAATTCTGTCATATCCCATCAGCCCTCAGTAAATGGCTAAATCATTAGTAATTACAAACTACAAAAACATCTAACCAATCATTTCTATCATTGGGGATAGACTTACCGAGTCCTCGAGTAGAAGAACATGTTCACGAGAGAAGTCGGGACCATTTGTTTCAAAAGGGACCATTTTACCCCCAACATCAGGTTGCGCCTCATCATTGCACACTACAAAGCTGTACTTTGGAAGGCCCCTGATCTCTGCTTCTGATGCACCTCCCTGTGTATTATTATCATAGTTGTCAATATCATTGGTGTACAATTTTTAAAAATAAAAATTTAAAAAGAAATTCACCTGGCCACCCATGATATACAGGAAGGCCAAGGTGCAAGGGAAGCAAAAACAAACAGCAAGCCCTATTATCAGTTCCTTAAGAAAACCAATGGCAACGAAGAACATGTCGATAGCCATAAATGTCAGAGTCAACCTGCCATTATTTAAAATAAAAGTAGCAAAACGGAGGTTTGTTTCAAGAGCTAATGGTCACAAGATTATATTGGTTTAAAACATACCAGAAGAGACGTGGAGCACTATGCAAATCGTAATTGGGGATCAGCCAACAGAAGGCAGCCAGCCACCACAAATATTGGATTATCGTATTAAAAGCTTCCCATCTTTTGGCAGCACTGCAATTTCCAAAATATTATGTAGCAGTGAAAGGAATATCACATTAACTCGAAGGTGAACTTCATAATTGTGAAGAATTTTATTTTATACATGGTTAGCATATATACGTACTGTTCAGAATTGATCTTTGCTCAAACAGTCAAGCGTAATCATTAGATAGTTATGTGTAGTCTGGCCAATGAATAGGACGAAGAGCTTAATTACGGCTAGCTACGGCAAACAATTAATGCTAAAGTTGTTGATAGACCTTAGTTACGTGTGATCTATAAAGCAATATAAACTTACTGATTTCAAACTAAAGGTGAAATTCAGAATTAAAACGGACCTTGTTTCGTCCGAACCCCTGGAATCCCCAAAGCTGCTTTGATCATCGCTCGAACTACTGCCAGCCGTCGTTGCTCTCCGATTCCTCCTCGTATAGACATAGTCCAGCCACACCAGCACCATATGCACCGCACACTGCAATGCGTAAACGCAGATCCAAGCCCTAACAGGCACATTCGGCTTTTCCCGCGCGGTACAAAACAACATAACAACCGAAACCACCACGAATGCAAGGTTCCACGTCGTGTCTATAGCTACAACCGGCAATGAGTGGCCCCAATTATCTCGCCAGTCATGCAACTGTCGCGCCGCACTCTCGCGCACTATCATCGAGGCTCCACGCCGCCCGGCGAAAATACCTAACAAAATGGAGAGTGTTGTTGATGTTCTAGCTCCTTCTCCAAACAGCGAGTCGTGTGTGCCCTGCGGAGTTAGTAACGGCGCGGTGTTGATCTCCGTCGCCGACGTTGTCGTCTCCGCCATTTGGAAATCCGGAACAAACGTCTGATAGTTTGTTGTGCACAAATTTGCAAAAGAATAACTGCTTCTGGTAGCTTCGAGGGGATTTGCCAATTTGCGCGTGTTGTGATGGTTTCAAAAAATGGCAACGCCTATTTCACCAAAATTGGTAGTGCGCTAGTTCTAGATGAATTTACACTTTACCCCCTATATGTTAGTATTTTGACATTATAATATTATATGGTTCAAGCTTAAAATTATTGACATGCCACTTTATTGAACATTATAATATTATATGTTTTATTAAGGATGTTATACGGGAGATCGACGAAGGAGAATCCATGACTCAAGTTTATGCATAGTGCATGCTACTTTCAAGAGAAAATGTTAGTTGTGCATGCTATTTTGAAGAGAAAACGTTTGTACATTAGTCGATTATAAATTGTGGGGCTGCATTACTAAACAAGCTTGAAGAATACATATCAATAGAAGTACTTATAAGAGTATTCTTTAAGGCTGGAGGGAGTAGTTAGCATGTTCAGCACATGCTAAACTATGTCACGTCACCATTCAGCAAGTTTAGCCCATGCTGACAAAAAATGATGGTAGTAGTCAGCGCATGCTGAACTTCATGCTAAACTATTTTTTTAATCTATTTTTTAAATTATTTATATTATTAAAAACAATAATAAAATTAAAAACAACCATTTCATTAAACTTAAAATACATTACATTAAAATTAAAAACATAAAAGAACAACTTAAAACAAACTAAATTAAACTTAAAAACCAACTAAACACGACCTCATATATTGTCTTCATCTGAATATTCACCGTCGTACTCGTTCACCGGATCCACATTTAGATCAATATGGTCTACCGTCCAAAGATGATCGATTAGATGACGACGAAGATCGCCATAAATTTGTCGACTGCGCACCAGCTGCACTCGCTCAAGGTATTCAGGACTCGCAACTAGAATTGGCTGTGGATTGGGAATGACTTCATTTTCGTCGTATTGACATATAGCATGTCCTTCGTCTCCTAGAATCATGTTATGTAAAATAATACATGTAAACATGACCTTCATCATAGTAGAATTTTTTGTAAACAGTTAAGGTTTAGCTAGTATGGCAAAACGTTTCTTCAATACATCAAATGCTCTCTCGATGTCCTTTCGAGCTCTTTTAAACTTTCGCCTTTGTGGGTCATCTGGGTAAGCCAAAGTGTTGACGAAAATAGAACGCTCTGGATAGATTCCATCCACAAGATAATACCCAAATCGATATTGCGTTCCTCGGAGTGTAAACGAAGAGTTCAGAGCAGTGCCGTTATGTAACTTTGTGTAAAAATCCGAACTATTGAGTATGTTGAGGTCATTATGCGACCCGGGAGCACCAAAATATGAATGCCAAATCCACATATCCTGTGACGCTGCAGCCTGAAGCACGACCGTCGGGTATCCGTACTGACCCTTCGTGTATTGGCCATACCAAGCAGAAGGACAACCATTCCACCTCCAATGCATACAGTCTAAACTTCCTAACATACCAGGGAAGCCATGTACTTGTGCATGATGGGCATACAATTGTCGGATGTCATTGGGAGTAGGTTCACGCCCATATCGTGGCTTGTACATAATTAGAGCAAGGTCACAAAATAGGTCTAGAGAGTCTCGTGCGACACGTGCGGACATCCTCGTTGTCTCGTCTAGTGCATCAGGGTGTGTGCCATATGCTAACATGCGAAGTACAGCAGTACATCTTTGAATAGGGTGGAATCCTAACATACCTGACGCGCTCCGTCGTTGCTTAAAGTAATCACTCGCCGCCTCCATGTCGCTAACAATCTTCAAAAACAACGATTTGCGCATGCGAAACCGACGCCGGAATTTATACTCTGGATATGTGGGATTTTCAGCAAAATAATCCCGAAAGAGACATTGTTCGGCTTCCGCTCTTCCCCGATCAATATATCTTCTGTGTAGACGAGGCCCGCTGCTTGGCGATGGATTTTGTAATTCTTGTTGTAAATGAGTCGTAATACGCTCTATTGACTCGCCTATTTGTTCTTCCAATTCATCATCAGATGACGGCGATGATATCGAAATTGACGACTCGGATGACATAATTTTTGAAATTAAAATTGGGGGAAAGGGGATATAAATTGTAGAAGATGTTTGATATTGAAGTTGTGTGGTAAAAATGATTTGAGAGTTTGGTTTATATAGGAGAATAATTGGATTTTTTTAATTAATTTTTTTTATTTGTGACCGTTCAACGGTCACATGACCGTTGCCAAAGCCTTTAACGAGCTCGCTGGAATATTGGCGAGGAACACATAGCGAAGGCGAGGGCGAGCTGGAAGGGTGCAGAAGGCGAGGTGATGGCGAGGCGGTTGGCGAGCCTTTGGCGAGGCCACACCGCCCAGCCTAATACGGAATACCCACATGATGGTATGATGAATAAGTTTCGTTTTAAAATTTTTTAATTATGGAATTTTGAAATGTTGTATATGTTGGTACAAAAATTGTTATAGATAGAAACACTAATGGAAGAAAAGGAATTCGAATTAAATCGACTAAATGAATTTTCTTATATGGTGCAAATGCAAGTCAAAACAAACTTAAGCAATGTTGAACTCGTAGTTGATTTCTGTAATCATTACATACAATTTGCGAAGAATGACAACACAAAGTAATTAAATATTCTTTAATTTTTTGCAGGCGTTCTTGCCGGTAGTTGAGAGTGAAAACTTCTACTTGTTGTGTTTCGACTTGAGGAAGGGTAGCTACGTTATTATTGATCATGTGAAACGTAAAAGGATAGTTGAATCTAGATATGAAAAAAATACATCGTCTAGTGGTATAACATTATATATTTTTATATAATATGTTATACATAGACAATATGTAACTTAATGAATTTGATATTTATTTTGGCAAAAGTTCTTTTGTAACTACTTGATGTCATAGAATCATCCAGCAATCTATCATAGATTGTTGTCAAAGGAAGCACTTGTCATGAGAGTAGTTTGGGAAGTTACCAATGGTTGGCCTAACTGTGGTGTGTATCTTATATAGAATGCTACAAGGGAGGGGAAGAATGGAAATGTGATACAGGGTTTATAGGAAGAAAGCACAACGATATTATAGCATTAGCGAGCCTGAGATACAAGTATATGTACAAAATGATGACATCAGACTACAATCTGCACAAAGACATGTTGACTAGAGAAGAATTTGCGTTTTTAAAGATGGATGTATTTTGCAAATCATTACTGTTTGATAAGGCAAGGAAGCTAAGAAATAAAAAAAAGAACTAAAACAGAAAAATGCTAAGCGAACAAGTGGTTGAAAAGGGTAAAGAGGCGAAAGCTGGTTGTGTTTTGAATTTGGGTTTCGCAAAAGTAATTCTATTTGTTTTTGTTTTATTTAATGGCTTTAATCATTGAAACTATTTGAATTATCGATTTGCTTATGAGATACCCTTAATAGTGATATTTAAAACAACAATTTCCTTTAGAAAAATTTAGTTCACATGTTTCGTTTAGAATTCTTATAGAATCAAATAGGCAATCCGCTATTATTTAATGGTTTTATTTAATCAAATATGTGATTGGTTTTATTTAATTATCTGTGAATGTTTTTATCTAATGGTTTTAGTCATTTTTGAATAATGGTTTAACAGAATGGTTTTATCACATATTGTTATAGAATGTAAAACCTTGTTATTATATTCATTATTGCATATTTCTTTAAGAATGGTTTTACATGCAAGTTTGTCTTAGCCATCATTAAAAACTGGTTTTACATAATCGTTTATCACCCATTGTTACAGAATGAAAAGCTTTGCTATAGATCATCATTATGTACACAAAATTCTTTAAGAATAACATAGATTGATTTTAATTATTGAAAAATTTTGTATCACCCATTGTTACACTTCATTATCATTATCCATTATGATTTTATTTATTGGTTATGATTATTTTGATAAAAATGTTTCAAATTTTTAGTCCATCCCTTTCGCCTAAGTGATTAGTTATTATAAAGTTATTGTAACTCCATTGTGGGATGTCCTTGTTTAAATTTAATGACTAAAAGTAACCAATATCAATGAATAATTCCATTATGTGTTGTCCTTGTTTGAATTTAAGTCCATGTTGTCTTGTCATTGTCATATTTATAGAATATTTCACTAATGAATAAGAATGTTTTGCATTTTGTATATACAAATTGATACGAATTTCTTTAATAATGACTAAAAAAGTTTAACATTCTTCAAGAATACGACAATAATGAACTAACAATGTTGGTCAATGATGAAGAGAGGATGAACATATCAAGGGAAATGATAAATGAATATTGTATAGAATGACATAAAAACAAATAACTACATACTTGTGTGCTTCTAACAACGTGCCTAAATAATATAACCAAGAGAGGACCACCATTAAATCATTTAAATAAATAGTAGCATGAAGTGGGGAAAATATTACACCTATTTATCATTGTCTAGAAAATTTCTCTTATCATGATTAACCATCTGTTTGCACATAATACACATTCTGTTTCACTTCTCACCTTCATTTACCAGCATCTGTTTTTTTTACTTAAATTTGTTTGTCACGACTACCGCAGTATTTGTTTCTGATGTTAGAAGGATTCCCAATCTCACATTCCTTTGGGTGTGTAACACTTAGAACCTGTTTAAAATGGTATTTCTTGCTCATCGTATCCTTAGATAAGGAATAAACGCCATACTTCATTTTTCAACTTACTTTTCTTCTCAAAGTACTCATGCAGCTTTATATTACATGACTCAATAAAGAAACACAATGATCAATGGCGGAAAAATAGCAATTGCAATTTTGTCAACATGTCCATCCATCTTAGAAATCTTAATTGTTGACTCAATCATTTTGGAGGAATTATATCTCTACACCAACACCTCAATATCTATTGTTCGGAAAAAAAATTCATGACCATAGTACTCGATAACATAAAAGATGTTTCTGTATATTACTCCAACATGTTCAAAATGTATACAATTACACGACACCAAACCTTCATTGTTGTGATGAGTAACATGCATTTTTTGTGCAAAATCACGAACTTTTAACATTGATTGCTATGGTTATGATAATATTTTTACGTTGAATTTTGAATTGTTTAGAATATTATGATAATGATATTGTTTAACTAAATTTCCATCGCCAACAATTTTCCTTTTCCTTGTGCTAATGATTCTCTTATTCTTTAATACGAAAAACATGTCAACAACTTTATTAGAATTGAAATTCTTAATCAAGTGAGTATTTTTCGACTAAAAGTCTCTTCTTGAACTTGATAAAATATTTTGTGTGTATACTTTGGCTGCATTTGGTTCGTATAGAAGATTTGTCAACATCTTTGTATAAGTTATTGTAGTTGTGGAATTAGAAGCATGTTGATCATGTCTCTGTCTTTCCATTGTCGAGTCAAATGGCAACGTACCGAGGACTTAACTTGTCCCTTTTTCCGAACTTCATTACACCTTTCCATGGTGACACTTTCAACATCACCAAATCTCCCACTTACATGTAAAACGGTCACTTCTTCAAGTTCGAGAGTAACTTCTTCGTCTATCTTGAGCTACTTTAATGTTTGACAGGATTACTTTGATCTTTTCATTGGTTATTCAAACATAAAAAATTCATAATTTTTTATTATTTACGGTTAATGATGGATATTGATGTATTTTTTACCACAAAAAATTTTTATGTTATTGTATTTACTGTTTAATAATCTCAATTTTTCATTCAATTATGCATATTGTAAAAAAGTATTAAAAATAAAATTTACATTTAATATATTATAATAAATAAATATAGAAAATACAAATAAAGAAACTAAAATTATATTTAATGACTTAGAATGGCTTTAGAAAACTTTTTCCTATTATAACTCTCGTATTTTAATATCTCAATAGTACTTTCTTATATTTGGGCCAAGTATAATTTGATTTCTGGGTTTTCTTATGAATTGTTGTACATGTATAAAGGCCTCTTACTGAATACTGATGGTCGTACTTTTTAGAATTTTAGTCATCAAATAAACTACTTATACAACACTGATATAAATACATTAAGAAAATCAATGACTACATTAAACGGTCCAACACCAACAAGGGTTTCAAATAAGAAATAGTTGGTGTGTGTGTATTTTTTTTCCTTCTAAACTTATCTTATCTAAAAAAACGTATAAATAGTAGTTACCGCTTTTAATAAATGATTTAACAATCAGAGTTAAAAATACAACAACACATGATTGATCTTTAGGAGAATTTACTTGGATATTAGGTACATTTTTCATTCAGAAAACCTTTTATGAGTGCAAGTATGTTGAAGAGATTCAGTTAAATAAAATGTATATTTAAAAACCCGATGGATCAAAAGTTTGAATGTTTGAAGTTGGTACTTTTTATGTCCCATTACTCCATAAAAACTCTCTTAAGTTGACGACATGGAACATGTCGACCATGTCTGTTTTGGGATTAAATCAAAAAATCATATTTAAAGAAAAAATGGCCTGAATTAATAAAAATGATAAACTATTTGCAAGCTATTCTATTATTCTATTTAACTCACGGATTAACGATTTGCATCACTACAAAATTGATGTGATTTCTTCGGTAATATTAGTGCAACTTCAAGAGGTTAACAATTGTTTTAATGAAGTAAACACAACATTTATTTCTTGCGACTTCATTGTGCCTGTGTAAGTCTTTTTATGCATGTAAGGTGGATAACCTACTCAAAATGGCTAAATTTTATGTTAAAGTGTCTTCATAATGACCTTAAAAAATGTTAAGATACATTTTCAAAATTATATTGTGGATGTATATGGAGATACAACACTTAATAACTTGAAGAGAATTTGAAGCTTGGCAAATATGATGATTGAAACAAACAAACATACAACATATCTAATGATACATCTTCTATTAAAATTAACATTAATGTATCCTATAGCAATATCAACATCCCCAATGAAATGTTTTTTTTTGATGAATCACTATTCATGCAATGAAGATGAATGATCAATTTATAAATTATTATCTACCATCATATATTGAAAAAATATATGTATTAAATAGTATTAGCAGTAATATATTTAGAGATTGTTTTCAAAATTTCAAACTGATTGCAAACAAATGTAAGACAATGACTAATATTATTTAAATTTTGTTTGTTCTTTTACATTGAAGTTATACTTGCTTTAGATTATACTGATAATTCGATTAGTGTTAAGATGGAAGGGTAAATTGATGCAAATGAGTTTGAATCATAGATTTACCACTAAATGGATTCGATTAGTGTTTATTTTGTCATTTAAATTAAGTTGAGACAAATGAGTTGAATCATAGATTTACCACTAAATGGATTCGATTAGTGTTAAGATGGAAGGGTAAATTGATGCAAAACAGAAGCAAAATAATGATTTTTTTAAGAAATCTCAATAGAAGAATGTTTATAAATTTCAAGATAATTTCTATGTATTAGATTCAACTCCTTTTATAAAATGGATTCAAATTTAACATATGTTCATAAATTTTCAAAAAATAAAATTGACTGGAATATGCCAAAATATAAATACTAATCAATCAAGTGATTTTCAAAAAACAGAATAGTCATGTGAACCAACAAAAGTAAATCAAAAAATAAACGACAACTAAGGAAAACTGAAATTTAAAGGCCTAAACATGACATTTGAGTATTGACCAAGGAGAACATCACCTTTGACATTTTTTAGGAACTTCAGCCCGTTACGAACTCTTTTCCACGATACAATGGAGACCTTGAAACTCCCAGCTTGTCAAAAGTTTTGCCATTTCAATTTTATTTTGCGCATTTGTTTTTCTCTGCATCATAAACAGACTGGTCATTCATCTCACCAAAATTTCTTTGTTATCTTTTAATGTTATGTGCAATCCATTTTTAAGTATGCTATAAAAATCATTATTATATCCTATCAACAAAACAATTTAATGTAGTTACTTTTTCACTATATTTTGGACTCTTTTTTATAACAAATACTTTTAGTTTGATATATCTAACTAGTTATCACTAAACATGAATCAGAATTAATTTTTGTTAACGTCGGTCGAAATTCGAAAATGACATGAATTATGAACTCTCAATGTCTACATTATGATTTATGAGGTTGGGTTATTTGCTCCCTTAGCAATAGAAGCCTTGGCCCATCTTGTAACCTGTTCTCTAGCACCCCAACTTTCAAAAAGTGAACCCAAAATGAATGCTATATTGACAAGGATGGGGTGCCTAAGTTTGTCAAATATGACAAACTTGTTAAAATCGTCTAATTAAATTCATTTGATGAAAATATTATATTGTTATTATAATAAGATTGTTTTTTAACTATAGTGAATATATTAATTGTTTAGTATGTATTGGAAAAAAGTGCTTTTGGGTTAATTTAATCCCTTTTTGGCTCGTACTAAAAGTTTACGTATTGGCACAAACTCGTTTTTAACATCAGAATTCAGAAGAAGGTTACAAATGAATTATGTCCAAGTGTGTAAATAAAATTTCACATTAATCGATTTAATGTGAAATCATATAGAATATTAACATATTGGATCTTATTGAATAACAACATTCACCGATAACCAAAATTATTAACTGATTAAAACCGTTAATAGAAATCAAACATAACCAAAAATCAGTGGCTACCAAAATGCATTAGTCGCTTGATATAGTTATGATTTTTTTGGTCTATAACGAACCAATCCAGCTGATACACGAGGAGCTAGAGGGCAAAAACAAGAGTTACGTAAAGGAAATAAATAAAGATGGATTACATAACCTCCTATTCCAATATATTTTGTATTTTTTGCATCAATTACTAATAATAATAATAATAATAACATAAAAACAATATCATCAAGATGATTGTTCTTATCGGATATAGCCGTTCCAAACACAAAGTTCTTTCCAATAGTTTTAGATAACTAATTTCTTGAGAAAGGTTGAAGCCCAACTACTAATTGCTTCTATTTTTCTAGATTGGTTATGAAAGATTTTTTTTTATATGTTGGGTATGAACAAAAATAAATTTTTCCGTTTAGAAATTTATGAATAGATATATTCTATAAATCCAGTCTCCTCGACAAGATATATTTTTGTTTTTTTTAGGGTGATCTTAAATGAACTCATCTATGTGTGTTGTGTGGATTGACCATCACACAAATGTTATATTATAGAGTTTTTTTTTTTTTTTACCAATACCCTTTTTTATATCGCCTATGAGTTTTATACCATTATTATTTTAATTTATTGTTTATTATTAATAGTAGTTAAATGATGATATTTTGTCGTCTATATTTTATGTTTTAAATATAATATTATTACCATTTACTAGAAATAACAGAACAATATGTCGAGTGTATTGGATAACATGTTAAAATATTTTGTTATAGTTTTGTTTTTATTTAAACAGTACAGTTTATCAATCAACCTCCATACAATAAAGTTTAGATAACTTAAAAAAAATACAAAAAGAAAATAAGTATCAGCAATACAATTTAACGTATTTTGACTCATGCATCAAAATTGAAAATAAAGATATAAAAAATATACAGTCTATATGTACAGAAAAAGTTTAATATGCATAATATAACATGCAAATTCAACTTAATCGGTAACGAGTTATATCCGGTCACAAGTAGACAGCACATAAAAATGTTGTTTAAAAAGTAAAAACCCATAATTAACAAAAGATACTTGACCAGTTTGAGTGAACAATAATAGTTGGTTTCTAAATTTCAGTTTTTTCATTTTGATTTTACTTTTTTGACATATTATTGAAAAACTATATAGAGTAACTTATTGTTAGGTAAATAAATGAAAACCATGGTCTCTACGGTTGAGCTTTTTCCTTATTAACGGAAGGCTTTATCTCGATTAGATGTAGTATATAGAGTAACACGAGTTTATTTATCATATTTTATTTTATTCGTTAATTTGATAATATGAACAGCTATGGGAAATTATTAAATAAAATGTTTTACTTACATTAAAAAACAATAGAAAAATCAATAATTAGCGTCAAAGTTATTGATATAAAAAAAATTATTACTCGTACTAAAAGTTTACGTATTGGCACAAACGCATTTTTAACATCATAATTCAGAAGGAGGTTACAAATGAAGTATGTCCAACTGTGTTAATAGATTTTCACATTAATCGATTTAATGTGAAATCATTCATACTATTAACATATAGGATCTTATTAAATAACATTTCCACTAGACAACAAATATATTTTAAGTTCATATTAGATACAATTTTTATGGGAAGTGATTCGTACACAACAAATTTTCTACATGCTTTAGGGGTGTTGTATATTATGCAAAAAAATATTAAATTATTGTGTATGGAGAAAAATTATTGTGTACGGATCACTTCCCAATTTTTATTATCAAATTTAGTCATGTTTTCTAAATGTTTAATATCGAATACCGTTATAGTTTATTATCAAATTTAGTCATGTTTTCTAAATGTTTAATATCGAATACCGTTATAGTGCATATAGAATAATAATTTAAATCAATATTTTAGAAAATGAATCATTATATCAGATTAACTATATTATATCAATATGTTACACATTGTTATTTTACCGAATATCTATTATAATCTACCAAACTCATTTTATAATTTAAGCCTATTAGAAATCAATAAGAAAAAAAGACAACCTTATCAAACAACTCTGACTTCTTAGTTTTCACCACTCCAAAAATTTGGTTGTTTCTAAACTTCCACATCACCAAAAGGAAATAATAGTAACTGGATCAAAACTCTTCTTCTGTATCAATGAAATAATCAGATTCTCCTACCAACATATAAGTGCATCGACCATCATAATAACTGATGTGTCCAGACTTCTGATCCATCCAAAATGAATATCTGTTAGATTTGGCTAAATTAGCCACGGGCTTTTTGGTCCATTCCAGATCGTCGATAGGCCTACTTGCCTCCAAAATCTATAACACAAGCTCTTAGCATGTCTTCAGGTGTCCGAATTGTTCATTCGATCATTTTGAGGGTGATATACTATGATTAAGGTTGATTTTTGTTCTCAACTCCTCTTTTAAAAACTTCAAAAATCTTGATATGAATCGGGGCTTCTCGATCGGAAATAATTTTTGATGGAACTCTATGAAGTCTAACTACTACATTTATATATAGTTTTGCCAATTTCTGTAAAGGTGTTGTTTCTTTTATTGCCGAGAAAGGAGCGCTCTCGTCAACTGGTCAATAATTAACTCAAATGGCATAGTGACCCTTACTCGTCCTCGATAATCTCATAATGAAATCCATTATAATCTCATCCCACTTTCTGATCGGTACTTACAATGATTCTGACTTTTCATAAGGCACTTGATGTTCGAATTTCACTAGTGTGCATGTCATACATCGAAGATATACTTAACCACTACTGGTTTCATTCATGGCCACCAATATTGTCTTCCCAAGTGTTGGTATGTCTTTGTACTCCTAGGATGAATGGAGTACATGGATTTGTGTGAATCATCTAATACTAATTTTTTATTTCCTTTAAATGCACCGACCCAAATACGCCCCTTGAATGTTCAATCCTTGGTCATTCTCTTCAAATTCTTGTTTATTAAAAAACTTTTCTTTCTTGACTTGTTCTTCTTTCAAAGCTTCTACTAGTGCAATTTTGATCTTTTCAATCAAGGTTGATACTAATCTATTCTCATTGACCTTCCTATGTGTAACATCAAAAATTTTAATGTTTAAGATGTTAATATAGTTAGATGGAATGCTTTTCAACCTTTGGAATTACTAGTTAAGTGGTTTGATTTTATGAAGACTTCAAGAATGAAGACAATTTTGTCATGGAATAGAAAAAAGGATTCTAGTTTTCATTTGATGAAATTTATGTTTTATTGCTTTATATAAGTAATTAACATGAATTAACTACATATGTTTTTAAATTTACTCTGCACATGACCGATTACTCTGTTAGAAAAGAAAGCAACTACAAATGTGTTTATTTTGTTTATATATACAAACACTATGTTTTTTACTACTGCTTCCTTCATACTGTTTTGTTGTTCTTTTGCTAAGGACATATGCAGGGCCGACCCTAAGGGGTGCGGAAGGTGCGACCGCACATAAGAGACCCAAAATTTCATTTTGTTGCGGTTACGTCACTAATGTATCGCTAATTCGTTAGTAATCCGTCGTTATCCGTTTCTATTCTGCCGCTAATTAGCACAACTTTTTTGTTTTTAATTTATCGCTTATAATTTGTAATAATTTATTAAGTGTCAAATATTATCACAGTATTAATGGATTTTGTTTATATATAAAAAACTATATTTAATGGCCCATTTTTTACTTTTTCTATAGGGCTTCAAAATCAACGGATCGGCCCGGGACATGGAATAATATTGATGGTGGGTGGGATTTATGTTTTGGAAAAGTGGATCATTTTAGGGACTTAAAGAGCCATGTTACCATGTATTTGGTTCACTTCCCCAAAATTGGTGTTGACTCCTTGTAATCCGATGTTGGTTACCGGCTTCTGGCTAGAAGTAGTATAAAATTGTTGTTTCAAAAATAAAAACCAATTAACAAAAGGATCTTAATTCATTAAACTAAAATATTAACCAAACATATAGTCAGGCCCTACATAAAGATTATCAGCAATCTTAAAAATTATCACTACCAGACAAAATGTTTCAAGAATGACAGATCCAATCTTAATTTATACATGATCAAACCAAATATAACTTACCAAACTAAACTTAAATTAACAATTGACCAGACTAAAACTTTCAAGGATGAGTGAACGACCAAACAAATCTTAATTTACAATCTTCGAGACCAAATCGTAATTTACCAAACTAAAACTTCTATTAACAATTGACCAGGCTAAAAGTGAAACTTAAATTAACAATTGACAACACCCAATCTTAATTTATCGAACTGGAATTTCAAAAATGAGGCAATCTTTTAAATTAGCGTCAAAGAGTCGTGGGTTAAAATTAGCAATTAACCAAACTAAAATTTTCAAACCTCATAAAAAATTAAGTTGTGAATCTGAATTCGTATTTTCTAATTGACGAGGTGTCTAAAAATTAAGAAACTAACATATACAATTGGGTGAATTTATCCCGTTGCATTTTGGCATTGGGAGATCCTTATTGATCGAGTCCTTGAAGATGTATAAACATAGAACTTTTGCACCATGTGGGGTGTTAGGGCCTAGATGCCATGATGAGACAAATTTGATACATGTGTCTACACAATATTGAACATGAAACCCTTTGATTGAACCATGACTTTCATTTCGAGACAAGTTGTCTCAATGTTGTTTGTTTGTTGGATGAATCGTGACAAATAATAAAAGATTTTACTATTATTTTTTTTGGAAACATTTTTATAATTTACTTCTAATGGTCATGTATTCATTTTTTTTATAATCAAATGACGACCTTGGAATTTTCTTTCGATTTAGGCCATATACAATATGTTGGACTGGTTAGTGATTATTTTTTTACTAACTAATCAAATACATTGACGTAACATTTTCATAAACTTGTCAAAAAACATGGATATCTCATGGATTACGACATAATGTCTATTTTGTTTTTTAATACTTATTTCTAAAGTATCATTTAACATTAGTTAATTAGTTTGTTCACCAATGACCAAACATTCTCCAAGACCAACCACCATTTATACGACAACAACCACTTGGGTTGTAATTGAGAGGAACAAACACAAACATAGACTCATTCATGTTCACTTTTTTTTTATAAACGGGGGGCGTCCCCATCGATCAAGAAAAAAAAGACAAAAGAAAATAAAACAATCCAAGCGCTCGAAAGTAAGCTAAATAGAAGCAGCCTTCATGTTCACTTTTTAAGTTTGAATAAGTGATTTTCTTGTTTGTGTTCGTCCAATTAAAAACTTGCATTGCTTAAGTTTGTTATTGTTTTTCTATTAAGATATTAACGAACATAAATACATATAAACTCAAGTTTGTTATTGTTTTTCTATTAAGATATTAACGAACATAAATACATATAAACATAAAAAAGAACTGCAAATAAACGTGATGATGACCAAGCTCACTTCGGTATTATATTACTTTAGTATTAGTAAATTATCTGATATTAAATTAACATGAAATAATTTTTTTCTATGGTGGAACTTAGGTTTTCATAGTAGGCTCATACGTTTTCCGATTTTCCGGTTTAAACCATAACATTTATTTTCTATTTTTACAAAAAAAGCCTACAACTTCCCTAATTTTTGTTCATTTTGCTCGACTATCCTAGTTGTAGGTTAACTTCCGGTTTAAACAAACTTTTTGTTTTTTCTCATAATTACCTTATGCTTGTTGCTACTGTTGTGTGTGGTGTTCTTGATGGAGGAAGATGAATGTTCGATTGTATTTATTTTTTTTACTATAATAGAGAGGAAGTTCGATTGTATATGTGATTGCTTCATCCATAAAGACATATATGAGATGAAGCTCTTGTAACTTATGATAAAAAGTCATCATGATAGGACACGTGTATTAAATATATAAGCCCCCATTGTTCATGTTTTAGATATCCAAATTACTTGAAGTAGACCAAACGACTTGGAGTAGAATTTTATATAGTTGATTTACAACATTACAATTATGATACAGGGAAGCAAAATGTAAAACAAATAATGGAAATGATAACTAGACAAATATACACCACATAAATACAAGATAATCCAACACATGTACACCATATGAACACATATGGACCACCTAAACTCATATTGCATATACTTTCGTTTTTTTTTTTCAATGGGATCAAAGAGTGAAAAACTTAAATATATTACATTTTTATATAGGATTTGGGGTAAAAATCCATACACCCCCTTGACTACTATACATTCACCACTGATTACCTATATAGTATTTTTGGAACCCATACATATCACAGATCTCATACAAATTGTATTCATAATCTAAACAACTAACCCATTTCCTATTTGAATAATACATACAACCTTATCACTAAGGAATGATGGCTTAAGGTGTATAGTATATAGTGATGAGGTTGTATGTATGATGTACATGTCTTAGGTTATCATCTTTAATAAGACTTAAGTGGCGTACATGTGTTGGACTATCATCTCTAGCAAAACTTATATAATGAGGTTTTATGCATGAATTCAAATATGAAGATGGGTCGGTGGCGTAGGTTATACCCAAGATTTGCATGAGATTTGTGGTATGCATAGATGTTAAATAGGTTCTTAAATAATATTTTAAAAGTGGCATATGTCAAGTACACTACAAAAAAGGACCAAAATTGCAAGAGATCGAAAACTTTTTTGGACCAAATTGAATATATCTTCTATACCAAGGGACCAAAATGTAATTTACATAAAAATATAATGATAAAGACAAGAAAAACTGGAATGGCACCTGCTCCACTAAGGTTGATTCAGCAGGAAGATCTTGCGTTAAAATATCCTTTGACCTAATAATCAATTACCATACATTTGGTTAAAAGAAACAAATGGTTATTTAATCTTTACGTATGTAAAAGAATAAAAATAAAAACGCACGTTAGAATCCCTCGAGGCTTATTATCAACAGTTACAATGGCAGAACTAATAATACGGAACTCAAGCATCTTTTTTGTTACCATAACCACTGTGTCAAAGGGCGAAACGGTCACAATCCTGGAGACAGAAACTAATTTGGATTAATTATTTTTTGGGAAATTATTAAAATAAGGTGTTACATAGATATTAATAAATATGTAAAGGTATTACCTACTTTGAATTGTCTGAGATAATGCAGGCTTGAACATCCGCTCTCTAAGTGTTTCAATGAACGAGTTGGGACCTGTAAAACATGTTGTCTGGATAAAAAAATGTTTAAAAATATTTCAGAAAATAGCAGCATATTTGGGGGAATGGAATGAAAATTACATGAGGCAATTTGCAAGAAATTAGGGCTTATTTGGAAATCCCTAATTTCCATGACTTTTTCTATTAAACTCAAATACCCATATTTAGGGTTTTTTTTTTTTTTTCCTTTTATGGATACCGATGCTAACGGATAAATAATGTATGTTTGGAGTAAGTTTTGCATAAACAAAGAGTGTATTATTTTGGCTGAAGGAAGTCTGAATTTGAAAAAATGACTATTCTACCATTCTATATAAAGGGATCCTGAATTATAATTATTGCTTACATTAGAATAGCCATGCATTGAAATTATAAATGACCATAATGAAAACTTAACAATAATACAAATATATACATTAAATATTGAGACAGGAAATAAGAAGTAGAAACTTTGGTTAATAGGTAGTAAAGTAGAAAAAAGAGGTCTTAATGGATGAAGTCATGAAGACACCCTCATCATGTCTTAAGCTCTTCTACTTATATCAAGTATAAAACAAACATCAATATATATATATATATATATATATATATATATATATATATATATATATATATATATATATATATATATATATATATATATATATATATATATATATATATATATATATATATATATATATATATATATATATATACTAGTTGTAAGACCCGTGTATTACACGGGATGATATAAAAATATATAAATTATGAATATGTAAACATTTATATTTAAAAAAACAATACTATCGTGGTCATTTTGTATAATTATCAACAACTATGTAAACAGAGTGAAAGGAAGTTAGATACAACCCAATACAAAACCTAAAAATAAACTAAGCAAAAGAAAGAAAGAAATAAGGATCGAAGAACACAAGCATCGGTAATTTTATCAAAAAAAATTGAACCTAAAACACGAAGATATTGAACCTAGTGAAGCAAACAATATGATTTAGGGCTAAAAGTCATCTAGCCAATACATCAACCAAAACAAAACAAACCTGTTTCAAGCAAAACAAAACGATTTAGGTCAAGAAATTGAAAAATAGAACAAAAAATCGATCAGGTTTAAGTGTTAATAACTAAAGTAGAGAGAAAATTACAAGCCAATACATCAAGCAAAACAAAGCAATTTAATGCTTAGAATTTCTGATTTCTGTGAGTTCTCTTCTATATTTCCAAATTTCTCCGGGTTTCTTATATTTGCAATAAAAAAAGAAATGAACAATTGTGGCAGATAAGTTAGGCTAGGAAAAATATAAATAAGAAATATATTTTCAACTAAGTATTAGAATATAATATACTGTTTGTTTATTAAAATTAATACATTTTGTAGTGATATGTAACCACCAAATTATTTAAGTTACCAGAAAATATCTTTCTATTTCTTAAGAAAAAATATAATCCTAAATACAGAAAATTAGTTATTAATTTGTCATCGTAATCGAAATAACCAAAAAATAAAATTAGCAATCTTAAAGAGATTATTAAGATTAACAAAATTAGTAATCGCATTATGGCAACATAATTACGCTACAAATGTTAGTACATATAATAAAATACCTTCATAAAAGCACATTAATGAACTTTTATTTTTTAGAAAGAACATTAATGAACTTTTTAATTTTTAGGGAAATTCAAAATAATGAGAAAATGACATGTGGCCAAATAAATATGGTGGTGACATGTGGCTTTAAGTTACTTATTTATTAGGATAGGATATATATATATATATATATATATATATATATATATATATATATATATATATATATATATATATATATATATATATATATATATATATATATATATATATATATATATATATATCAGTCCACTGTCCCTATTAAGTCAAAAAGAAACAGCAAACAAAATATTTGAACTTAATACAAAGATCTACTATTCAATCTTACCAGGTAAAGTAGCTCCCCAATGCTTTTCAACACCTTCAACAGCAGCTGCTATAGCCTTTCCCTTTTCAGCAGCCCTTTCCATACGGGCAATTGCATCATATAAACATTTTGCTATGTCAAGTAAAGCTATAACCTACCCATTTTCTACAACAGGCAAATGCCTAAATTTTCCTGCACACAAGATTCAATTCACAGAATTAGAAGATTTAACACAAAAAGAACAACTTCTTCATTCTTCTTGTTAAATGTGGCTTTAACTAGTATAGATTTGTGCTTTGCTGTTTGTACATATAAATAAGGAGGGTCCTAATATTTGGGGTTACCCTTCATTACGTGAATAAGAATTTTGGCAACTATTCCGGCTTTCTCTCGTCTCTTTCTTTCTTTCAGTTCTTAACAAATTGGTATCAGAGCCCAGAAAGATTATCGACACGCTGATAAGTCTCGAATCCCTTTCAATCGATCACGTGTTTGTGTTCCGCTACAGTGATCGATCTATCTTTTCTCCATTGATTTGAAATTCTCCTACGTTGAAGTGATTGAGTGCAATTCTCGATTGAACCTGGTCAAGAAATCGTTCTCGATTTCTTCTGAATCAATCAGTCTACGTAATTGATTCTTCTTCTCGATCAATTTCTTTCTTCTCTGTTGAATTGCAAATTGGCGGTGTGTACTTTAAGGTGGAGTGTGTTTTTTGGGCGAATTCTTGATTTCACGATTGCTTCTCAATCGATCTACAATTCATCTGCTCGTGAGAAATCAAAGAAGTCGACGGCTCAATTGAAGTGTGTTTGTGTGTCTATTGGAGTTTACCAGTTAAAGAATTACAAGACCATCTCAAGATTTGAACCGAGATGCCCTCACAGATGATAAAAATAGACAAGTTTACTGGTAAAAACAACTTTAGTTTATGGAGAATCAAGATGAGAGCTCTACTGAAGCAGCAGGGCATTTGGACGCCCCTGGCTGGAGCAAAACCTGAAGGAATGGCAGAATCTGACTTCATACAGCAAGATGAGAAGGCTCGCTCTACTATATTGCTGTCTCTCGCTGATGAAGTCCTCTTTGAAGTTGCAGATGAAGTTACTGCAGCAAGCCTTTGGTTGAAATTGGAGAGCCTTTACATGACCAAATCCCTAACCAACAAGTTGTTGTTGAAACAAAGATTGTTCTCTCTACGTATGAAGGAGGGAATGGCATTGAAAGATCATCTGGACGAATTGAACTCCATTCTTATGGACCTCAAGAATGTCGAAGTCAAGATTGAAGATGAGGATGCTGCACTCATCTTACTGGTTTCTTTGCACACTTCTTTTGAGAATTTTGTTAATTCTTTTGTTGTTGGTAGAGACACAATCACTATGGAAGAAGTCCGGTCAAGTCTACATTCAAGAGAGCTAAGACATAAGGCTTCTGGTAACAGTTCTGATGGTCAATCTGTAGGGTTATCAGTGGTGAATGATGACAGAGATAAAGGCAAGAATAGAGGGAGAGATAAGGGGAAAGGGAACTGGAAAGGTAAGAGTCATTCAAGATCAAAGAATAGAGCCTCAAATGGTAACTCGAGTGATGTTTGTCATTATTGTAAAGAATCTGGTCATTGGAAGAGAGAGTGTCCAAAGTTAAAGTGAAAAGGAGCTGCTGCTGTTGCAAAAGATGATTCCGAGTCTGAGGCTGATTTGGTGCTTTCGGTGTCTGATTGTAAAGGTCAATCGGAGGTTTGGGTTCTTGATTCTGCGTGTTCTTACCATATGACACCACGAAGAGACTAGTTAAATTCTTATGATAAAGTAGCAACAGGAAATGTGTTGATGGGAAATGATATGGCTTGTAGTGTTGCTGGAATAGGATCAGTCACTATTAGAATGAATGATGGGACTGTTAGAACTTTGACTGATGTTCGACATGTGCCCGGTTTGAAGAAGAACTTAATCTCTTTGGGAGTGCTTGATTCTAAAGGGTTTAAGTATAATGGTGGCCATGGTGTGATAAGGGTCACTAAGGGAGCTTTGGTGGTGATGAAAGAAATCAAGAAAGGTACGTTGTATATACTTGAAGGAAGCACAGTGGTTGGGACAGCAGCTCCAGTTCAGAATTCTGGTGAAAATGAGTCAAGATTGACTCAGTTATGGCACATGAGGCTGGGACATGTCAGTGAAAAAGGCATGCTGATTCTCAGCAAGGAGGGACTTCTTGGAGGTCATAAGGTGGCCGAGATGGGATTTTGTGAACACTGCATTTTTGGAAAACAAAAGAGGGTAAGTTTTTCTAAAGCTGTTCACACAACGAAGTCAACTCTAGACTATTTACATGCTGATTGTTGGGGTCCGGCATCTGTTCCTTCTCTTGCTGGTGCTCGTTACTTTCTCTCAATCATTGATGATTACTCTAGAATGACTTGGGTTTTCCTCATGAAGCACAAAAGTGAGTCTCTTGAGAACTTTAAAGATTGGAAAGTTCTCATTGAAAACCAAGTTGGAAAGAAGGTTAAGAGGTTACGAACTGATAATGGACTAGAGTTTTGATCTAGTGATTTTGATCGTTTTTATAAAGATGAAGGGATTGCAAGGCATCACACGGTGAGGCATACTCCACAGCAGAACGGGGTGGCCGAGAGAATGAACCGGACACTGTTGGAAAGAGTAAGGTGTGTGTTATCTAATGCCGGGTTAACCAGAAATTTTTGGGCTGAAGCTTTAAGTACAGTTTGTTATTTGATCAACCGATCTCCAGCTATGGCGATAGATTGCAAGATGCCATTTGAAGTGTGGTCGGGTAAGCCGGCTAATTACTCAAACTTAAGAGTGTTCGGTTGTCCCACGTATTATCATGTGAGTGAAGGAAAACTAGAGCCAAGGTCAAAGAAGGGGCTGTTTATGGGATATGGAGTTGGAGTAAAAGGGTATAGAATTTGGTCACTTGATAAGAGGAAGGTCATTCACAATAGAGATGTTATATTTGATGAGGATAGTATGTTGCATGGCTCAAAATATTCATCTCTTACAATTGGTCAAGAAGAAAAAGGGTCCGAAGAGGTGGAGTTTGAAGTGAATGATGTTAGTGAAGATGAAATTTCTCCCGACCAACCTGTTAACTCTTCTGGACCAGAACCTATTGTGACCGAGAACCAAAGTAGTCATGGAGAATTTGGATCTATATCCTTGGACAAGCCACGACGGGAGATTAAGCAGCCAAGACGATTTGGTTTTGAAGATATGGTTGCATATGCTCTTCAAGTTGCTAAGGAAATGGATTTTGTTGAACCCGCCACTTATAGAGAAGCAATTTCCAATAAAGACGTTGATGTGTGGATTGCCGCCATGAGTGAAGAGATGGAGTCTCTTCATAAGAATCGAACTTGGGAATTGGTAAATTTACCTAAAGGGAGAAAAGTTGTCACTTGTAAGTGGATTTATAAGCGAAAAACAGGGCAGCCCGGGTCTGAAAATGTTAGATTCAAGGCTCGTTTGGTGGCTAGAGGTTATAGCCAAGAGCAAGGAATCGATTATAATGAGATATTCTCACCCGTGGTGCGTCATACCTCCATTAGAGTGCTGTTAGCTCTTGTAGCACAAAAGAATTTAGAATTGGAGCAGTTAGATGTAAAAACGGCTTTCTTACATGGAGAGCTTGAAGAAGAGATTTTTATGCATCAACCGGAGGGCTTTGTGGCTAAAGGAAAGGAGGAGTATGTTTGCAAGCTTAAGAGATCGCTTTACGGGTTAAAACAATCCCCGAGACAGTGGTATAAGCGATTTGACAGCTTTATGGTAAGCCATGGTTTCAATAGAAGTCCTTATGATTGCTACATATATCATAAGAAGGGGATTGATGGCTCATTTGTGTATTTGCTGCTCTATGTGGACGACATGTTGGTTGCTGCCCGAGATATGTCAGAAATTGTAAAGTTGAAACAACTTTTAAACTCAGAATTTGATATGAAGGATTTGGGTCATGCGCAAAAGATTCTTGGTATGGAGATTATTCGAGACAGATCTGGTCATAAGCTTTTCTTGTCCCAGAAAAGTTATATTTTGAAGATCTTGTCTCGTTTTGGAATGAGTTCAGCAAAAGCTTTAAACACGCCTTCATCATCGAATGTGAAGTTGTCTGATGTATTAGTTCCTCAAACAGAAAATGAGGTGGAGTATATGAGCAAGGTTCCTTATTCGAGTGTCGTAGGAAGCCTAATGTATCTTATGGTTTGTACCAGGCCCCGACATAGCCCATGCTGTTAGTGTTGTTTCTCGTTACATGTCTTGTCCGGGAAAGGATCATTGGATGGCGGTAAAGAGAATTTTTCGGTACCATAAAGGTACAGCAGATGTGGGGCTCATCTATGGTGGAAAAGAAGATTGTTTGATGGTGGGTTATTCAGATTCAGACTATGCAGCTGATCTGGATTCCAGAAGGTCGTTGACTGGATACGTTTTTGTTATTGGAAATGCATTAGTGAGTTGGAAAGCAACATTGCAGCCATCAGTTGCATTGTCCACAACTGAGGCGGAATATATGGCACTCACGGAGGCGGCTAAGGAAGGAATTTGGCTAAAAGGGTTGCTTGGAGACCTTGGATTTCATCAAGATCAAGCTGTTGTGTATTGTGACAGCTTGAGTGCGATTTGTCTTTCTAAGGATCAAGTGCATCATGAAAGGACGAAACATATAGATGTTCGTTATCACTTCATTCGTTCGGAAAAAAGAGTGCAAGTGAAGAAGATAAGGACTGAGGACAATCCTGCAGATGCACTAACGAAATCTGTTCCTTTGACGAAATTTAGACACTGTTTAGATCTTTTAAACATAGATAGGTGGAAATAAAGTTTTTAGTTTTAATGTTTTAGTAGTTAAAGCCAAGGTGGAGATTTGTTAAATGTGGCTTTAACTAGTGTAGATTTGTGCTTTGCTGTTTGTACATATAAATAAGGAGGGTCCTAATATTTGGGGTTACCCTTCATTACGTGAATAAGAATTTTGGCAGCTATTCCGGCTTTCTCTCGTCTCTTTCTTTCTTTCAGTTCTTAACACTTATTAATTCTTACAGACCTTGCACCATCTTTTGCAGGGCTTCTACTGCAAGAGTGTCAGACAGGACATAGATCCGGTTCTTTGTCATCACTTTTGATACAGGTATGTTCATGAAATCAATCTCACGAGCAATGACTCTTGTTGCAATATCCTTCAAACACCAAAAATGGGGTAATTATTCGTACTAATTTGTGAAGGAGTTGATTTTGAATTTATGTGGAGATTGAAGACGAACCTTGTCTGTTAATATACCACTGAGTAACACGGTTGAATCAGTGAGCAAAAGAGCAGAAGCTCTTCTAGCAGCCATTCGACAACAGGCTTCATAAATAGTTGTAGTTTCAGGTACTGTTAACGCCTTTGTTAGATGTAATCGCTTCACTGTATGCTCTCCTGTTGATCCCCTGTTCAAATCGATGTCAATATGCAACCTACGATTATGCTAAAATGGAAGCTTGCTAAAGGTATAATTGATTATCTCAATCTACTTGGTCGATTAGATATACATGTAACGCCAAGACACTCTTTTTATGTAAATATAATAAAAAAGGTAAATTGGTCATTTTACCTTAGAAGGGTAATTTGGTCTTTTGGACAGAAAAGGATTTGATTTGTAATAATATTTTGAGTTTTGGACTTAAAATGTTATAAAATCTGATTTTTGTCATTAATTTTGTAAATTGTGGCAAAAGTATAAGAAATGAAAGTTTTATTGTAATAAAACTTGATTATAGTGCCAAAAGTTCAAGAAAATGAACTTAGGGACTAAAAATGAAAAATTGGAAAATATAAAAAGAAATGAGAAATGTCTCACATTATTTGTGGCTGAACATTTGGAAGCTACGGGAAGAAGTTGAGATGCGATTCTTTGATCCTCACGGGAGATTGAAGCATGGAATTGGAATCATAGCTTGGAATTGGTGATTCCTAAGTTAAATAAGGTTAGTATTTGAATTCTAACCTAAGTTCTTGAGTGTTCTTGATGAAATGAACTTGATGACTGAAATTTCAGTCATGAATTGTAGTTTATAATGGTTTAATACTTCCAATAAGTCATGCTAAAAGGACTTAATTCAAGAATATGGAAGTAGATTGCTATTATTGATGAATTAGAAGTTTTGGGGGTTTTTGGAAATAAGAACCCTAATTCTTCCTTTGATTGATTGAGTGGGTTTTAATGGTTGAAAACCTTGTCTTAATAGAAGGTTTTAGCCTAGGAACAAACCCCATATGATTAAGAACAGAAATAAGGACTTAATGAGTCAAAACTGCTTGCTACAGTGCACAAATCGCGACTGATCAGGAGCTCTGCCCAGGCGCAGGGCGCAATGCGCCCAGGATCAGGGCGGGGTGCGCCCAGGCGCAGTGCGCCCACCAGACAGGGACTTTAAAACGCTAACTTTTGTTTGGATTGTCCGATTTAGCTCAAACTTGAACCGTAGGCTCGTTATGGTCTGAAAAGTTTGGGAAAATTTTTATATTGAGTTTTCGACCCCTCGGCGGCACTGTAGATCGATTTGAATGCCTCGGTGAATAGTAAAATTCATAAAAAGATGGTAAATGGAAAGTTTATCATCTAGGGATGGTTTATAGTTGCATAATATTGGACTCTTATGTATTAGAGTCAACTGAAATGATTATTAACCTATTATCATTTGGTATATAAATGAATATATAGGTATGGGACAAAATGGTTGTGGTGCACGCAAAGGCAAGAAACAACCGGGATTTAAACGCAGCTAGTATCCAAGTGAGTAATCTCACTGATATTGAAACACCACATTTCTACTGTTTGCAAATACTATGGTTTTTCGTATAAATACATGATTACAAAAATACGGTTTATCAAAAATGGATAATTTAAATGATTAAAATAGTGGGTGTACAAATTCATATCAAGCTAACCATAGTAAGCAAGAAAGGATTTAACCTTGAGTCCAATATAGGAGCTAACTTAAGCTCCACTCCAGCTAAACTTCATCCCATTGATAGCAACTTATATTGACCTGGAATACATGACAAAACATAGAACACGTAAGACAAAAATTGTCTCGTGAGTTACATGAGTTTTAGACTCAAACTTTTAACTTCTTTTCCAATCTTTGTATAAAACTTATGACATAAACATCTTTCAAAGTTTTAAAATACTAACATACCATAGTTCTTTATTCTTTTCAAAATCATTACATATCATACCTTGCATAATTATCTTCTTTCAAAACTTTATAATAGCAATATACCATAACTCTTTACTTCTCATAAAAACATTTTATGATTTACTTTACAAAAATAACGTCTTTCTTACTTTCTTTGACTGGTTTTATAAGCTTGCTGGATTTTTATACTTAGGGCTTTAATCACTATAAGTGATACCCCAAGTCTCTATGGCTAGAAAGAACGGATCAATCCTCACCATAGAAGTGCTGAGGCGATCTACTTCGCGATGGGGCTTGTCCCCAGTAGACCCCTTACCTAACCCGGGAAGGTTGGAACATAGTTCCCTTACTAACGCTGCTTGCTACAATTACCAGTCATACAAAACATTTTCTGCTTGCTTGATCATTACATACATACATACATATAACTTATGGCTAAGGCCCAAACTTCATTACTTTCTGTCTTTATGGCTAGATGCCAAATTTATAACTTTCATCACATATGTAAAATATGTTTTTATAACATTCTAAACTTTATACCAAATCATACTTTCCAACATCTTATGACCATATATCATTCATACTTGAAAACATATACAGTTTGTAACCAAAACATACTTCTTAATCATCTTGTGGCTATATGCCATTCATATTTGAAAACATATATAACTTGTAATCGAAATATACTTTCACATAATTGGTTCATAGATTATCATACTTTCACTCAATTGACTCATAAGCCAATATATACTTTCACTTAGTTTGACTTATAGTTCAAAACATAGCTTCAATTATAGCATTATACTTTCACAAATAAATTAGAAATAAAACTCTTGCATATAATTTCACATATAAGATTTTATAAGAAATCTTGAAAATACTTACTTGCCATGTACCCCAGAATGGGTAAAAATACTACATGTACTCACCTCATGTATTGCTAGAAGATTGACTACACGTTCCTTGTATTTATACTCTTTTGATCCATTAGTCACTTGGCATGGACCTATATTTAACATGTTATACATTAACATTAATGCTAACTGACTCTATAACTCATTAGAGTCCTTATAATACTATCTTGGGTCATAACACTTATATATCTTTTAAATGACCAAGTTTAGTTAAACCGTATTTTATACGTATTTTACTACAGTACCCTCGGAGGGTCGTATTTCGATTCCGACAATTTTTCATGAAGTTTCACAACATATTAGACCTATGTTTAAAATTTGAGGTCAAACGGACAAGTATAAGACCAAAACTCAAAATCCATTTGGGCTTGGCAGGAGACTAATTAAGAAAACTGCATTTTCACTCTGCCGTAGGGCGCACCGTGCCCAGGAAAGGGGCGCACCGCACCTACTGGGCAGCAGCCCAGAATCTCCCGATTTTTATGCTACAAATTCCCATTTTCTCATATTAAGTGCTTAATACACGTCTTAATCCCTAGGGTTTGTTCCAAGACCAAAACCATTCATTTACTTCATGTTTTTAACCATAAAAATCATAGATTTTGATTACTTTTCCAAACATTCCCGTTTTTGCATTTTTTATCCAAAAACCGAATTTGTTTGAAATTAATCACTTCTACTACTTTATTTTAACAATTACCACATATAGAACTCATTAAAACCCCTTAGAATTGGTTTGATCATGTAAAATTGATTTCTAAGGCTTTTGAACAAAATTCCAATTTTTCAACAATAGCAACATACTTTGATGATTTTAAGATATGTTCTTATTTCTTGACTTAATTGGTTTAGGGTCATATCTAGGCCCTAAATACCAACTTACACTTAGTTTTAAACTTCAAAATCATCAAATTTTCTTTAAAATCTTGAAAATTCTTCCGGAAACAACATTTTTTTTTACCAAAAATCATTTTATTGAATTTTCAAGCTTATGAATTGATTTCTTGTTTTTTTTTATAACATTTTTAACTTAACTAAACTATTAGAGCCATTTGAAATCAGTTTCAACTCATTAACCCATTTCTAGGGTTCTTGAGCTAAAAACTCATTTCATCATTTCTTGACATCTAAGCTTCAATTCCTTTGAATTAATGACTATTATATGTTTCTTTCACCTTTTCTAACACATTAGATTAATCAAAACCATCTGAATTTTCAAACCCGTGACTTAGGGTTCTTGAGCAAAATCACCATTTTCTTAATTTTCTCATACTCTATGACTAGAACATGTTTTAATGGTGATTTTGAGCAAGATGAATTAGATGTTTACATTGGAATCATGATTTCTGGAAAAATCAGAAATCAAAACTCGATTCCCGTTCAAGAATTTTGAAGTCTAGAACTTGAAAATCTTACCTCTTGAAGCTTGAATTCACTAGTTCCAATTGTGTTCCTTACGATGTTTGATCTTCTTCTTCTCCCGTGCTCTCTTCTCTCGTTCTCTCTAGACTTTTCTGAACTTATGAGGATTAATGAGATATTTTCTCATTTTTATATTTTTCATATTTACAGTTTTAGTCCCTGAACTTTCATTCCTTGGACTTTTGACACAAATATTAACTTTGGCCACATGAAACTAAAATTCTTATATTTTTGGTCCAAACTAGAATTATACTTTTATAATAATTCTTGTATATAGTCAAATGACCAAATTACCCTTCTCATGGTAAAATGACTAATTTACCCTTACAAACGTACTTTCTCATAAAATATACATAAAACTTTAAATTATACACATCTTGTTTTACATATTTATATTATTAAATTTGGGTCGTTACAGATATCATATATGATATATGATGATTGAACTGTTACAGGTTGAAACAGCTTCGAGGGACGAAAATGACGAGTGTAAAGACATATGAAAATGACAATACCAGATAAGCCGTGAGTCTGCGCTAGACAAGAACGGAACTGTGAGTCAATGATATGACAATACCAGATAAGCCGTGAGTCTATGACAGACAAGAACGGAGCTGTGAGTCAATAAAAAGGCAATACCGGATAAGCCGTGAGTCAACGAAATGACAAGAACGGAGCCGTGAGCCATAAATGATTATAAAATGAAATGATATTTGGTGCGGCCTATATGGCTATGATTTTGGATTCTATATCCAACTGGTGCGGCCTATATGGCTATGATTTTGGATTCTATATCCAACTGGTGCGGCCTATACGGCTATGATATTGTTACAGGTACATGGTGCGGCCTTTTGGCTATGATTTGTTACAGGAACATGGTGCGGCCTTTTTGGCTATGACATCGGGTTATTAAACCCAGTTGGTGCGGCCTGCGGGCTATGATTTAAATATTGATAATGTTTTGGTACAGCTTATATAGCTATGACACAGGGTGTGGCTTAAATAGCCATGAAATACGGTGCGGTCCATTGTGACTAAGAAACATGGGACAGAAACGATTAGATATGATTATCTGTGCAAATAACTGATATAGTTTGATAATTGCAGGTTGTAATGATGTAGCCTGTAAGGCTACTAATTAGGATGTGAAATCCTAAGAAATATGTGGTCAGCCAGTAAGGCTAAGAGTTTGGATTTGATATCCAGACAGATATATGAATGTACTTTATACATGTTATTTGCAGATACGATTACTCACTGAGCCTCGTAGCTCATACCGTTTGTTAAATGTCCCTGCAGGTTAGCATAACCCTGATAAGGGTAAGGATAAAGTCCTTGACTCAAGAAGTGGACTTGTAGATGCTATTAGTAGTAGCCCGGCTTCAAAGGAGATTACGGTATTTTATACTCTCCTTGATACACTTGTACTCGTTTTTAATCAAATGTACCCCTGTTGTTATGGTTTTATGTATTGAAACCTTTGTTAAAAATGAAAAATTTTCAGGGGTGTTTTTGTATTAAAAGCCGGGTGTTACAATACAAGACCAGGATGTTAGGTCTTTTGATGAAAATTTGGTACATCGAATGCATATGCTTCTTCCATTTGCTTGCATGATTGAAATAATGATCGTTTACAATTGATAGTTGATTAGGCAGCATCATTATGGTTTTGATCGGGATATGTAATCTACATGCATAAGATGGATAATACGAAACAGTGATGATACGCAAATCAAAAGTCATACACGGAGGAACGAGAATTGGTCAGAGATTTGCGGCCAGAATCTGGATTTCCATTTTCTGAAGTTTTCTTCCGAGAAGATGAAGATGTCAAAGACGAACTTCTCCAGGAAGAAGTACTTCCATGTTTTTTCTTATGCATTTGGACAAAATTACAAGAAAGGAATTCACTAAGTTCTAAAAATCATTGTGAGAATCACATTAGTTGGTTGTTTCCATGAGTACATTTTGTTAAGAATAAGTTTCCCTCACTCTGTTTTTATAGATCTCCGATTTCTATCATCTTCTACAATATGTTCTGTTGTTCTTGTTTACCATATGATGGTTAGGGTTTGCTAGGATATACATAGTAGGGTAATAAGGTTTTCTGAGTTTATTTCTTACTCTTTGATTGTTGGAAAACAGATTGCAATGGCAGGAAATGCCCCTCAACAAAGGCTTCCTATAAAAGGTCCAATTTGTATCTTTTTTCATCTTTCTTTCGGTAATATTTCACTTGATGTTATTTTTCTTCAACTTTTTTTCCTCAATCATCAGTTTCTTCAAGTCCATGACTCATCCATTGCTTCATGAGTTCATGTTATTGCAAAATATTCTGTTTTTTTCATGCTTCATTCCTTCCTGTACAAGTGTAATGGTCTTTCTATCTTTCCATGTATCAATCATGACTCATGAAATTCTGCAGGGTATTATATTGTGTATTCTTTCTTTATATGATCATACAATGTTTTAATTTGCTTCCAGTTTGATGTTTATGATGTTTTACCAGGTCCAGAAGAAAGAATTTATTTGTGGGAGCCACATTTAAAAAAAATGCTATAATGGGTAGCATAATAACATGGGAGTGCATACACTGCACAGAACTCATCACTGCAGATGGATGTGGTAAATTTTTTACACAACATACAACATATGGAATATAGTAATCTGATCCTGTTTTGGTCCATGTATGTGTAGTTACATTACCCCAATTTGAAAAAGATTAGAGGCGACTTCTACACAATCACATTGTAGAATGCCATATGCAGCAGTTAATAGGTACATACTCGGCAGACAAAAAAATTCAATGCCTAGCAGAAAGCACACAGAGCGAATGCATGGGTTGGTGAAAGTTATTGAAGATATTACAGTTGATCGCTTTTCATGTCTATCAGTTGAGTTTTGGAGAGACTTCAAACGTGCTCCAAACATGATGTTGGAGTTCATCTACACAGATGAAAACATGAGACAGAGAAGTGTCGTCATTTTATGCAAAAAGAGGCTCCAAAGAGATGAAAAAGGACTATATATATATATATATATATATATATATATATATATATATATATATATATATATATATATATATATATATATATGTATATATATATATATATATATATATATATATATATATATATATATATATATATATATATATATATATATATATATATATAGGCAAATAATTTCTGTAGCCAAAGAGTTCGGACTAGCTAAAAAAGTCGTTGCTTGCACATACCAAGGCAACGAGATTGGATCACTCCTTAAAGCTTACCTTGAATCAGAAGCTTACCTCAAATCAGAAGCTACATAAGAAGAAGATCCAAAATTCGAATTTATGGAGTGTTTAGGAACGTGGCTTCATAGTACCCTGCAGAGGTTCCTTGATTCACAAGGAGAACTCTTTCCCAAACTCCTTGCAATCCTATCTGTATTGGTCAATGATTCCTTGGAGATAAATAATAGTTTTCAGAAGATGGTGTATAAGGATTTCGAATGGGAAATTGAATTCGAAGATAGTTAGAGAAGCCAATTTGTGATGTTGACCATGATAAACGAGGTGAAAAAAATGCATTTTGTTTTGCGATTGTATAATCAATTTCTAACCATGAAATATATGTGCAGGAAGGTGTGGGGGTGGAATCTTTGGTGAGAAAGACTGAAGCGGGAAGAATTGAAGCGGGAAGCGGTAGATATGAGTTTGACACAGCTGAATTTGGGAAAATAGAAAAGCTAAGTGGTTTTATGAAAAAAGTTGACAAGATAATAAGTGAACTGATACCGACAGCCGAAGTGGCGAAGAGGGACCCAACTGGTGAATTTGGAGGTACATTTACATCACTGAAGGATGCCATAGGAAATTTACTTTATTCAATGGGTGAAAAGAGTGTCCTCTGCATTGCTGCACTAGTTGATATTCGTCTTCGTGACTCACTGATAAACAACGTTTTCACGTATGACAACGTTCTCACGACTGCAAAGGATCATCTAGATCAGGTGTATTTAGCATGGAAGGAGGTGGATGCACAGTTGGCAAAATACATACAGGATGAGACGAGCCAACAGTGTGCAGGATCATCCAATGATCGGTGGAAAATCAATAAAGATAACTATCCGTGTTTAACGGACTTAGCACAAGATTTTCTCTGCATTGTAGGGTCTTGCCATTCTGGAAGAGCTTTGTTCACAGGTCACATGGATGATGTACAGTTGCATCGGTACAAGATTACCTATTCAGAAGCCAAGCTTTGTTGGGCTGGTAGGTGGAATGGTTAGTAGAAAGAAATACTTGTTGTTGTCTGTTTGTGAGTACTTGGAATTATGTTTGGGTTTTGTTTCAAGATCGTAACTTTGTTTGAATGGGTATAAAGAGTCTGAATGATATAAGAGTCAAAATCTAGGGTAAGAGGTGATTTGATGGAACCAACTGTTTTGAATAGCTTCCCATGATCTTTTCTTCAACAGTAGAACCCCTCTTATGCAAAAGGGTTAGAGTAGCTGTCTATCCTTGGAAAATGTTCCCATTAGCTGTGAATGCGTGTCTGTCATTAATCTCTAGATAAAGCATCACGCCTTTGATTGTGCAATTTTACCATTTAAATACTTCAACTACTATTATGCGTCACATTCCTTCCTTTAAAATCCTCATTGCAACCTATACTCCCCTTTTCAACCATTACATTCTTCGTTATCAATAAAACACTTCAAGCAATTCAAAGCCTCGTCAAAAGCAATATTATAAATAAAATTTGTATGCTAATGTTCTGAAAAATAAAACAACTCAAGATGTCTATAAATTATTTAAATCATCTCGAAATCAAGTATTGAGATTTACAAAAAAAACCACAAACATCATTTAGTTATTACGGAGTATTTTGTATTAGTGTTGGATAAATCTGAGTGGGAAAGGAGGGGACCACCACTATGTTAAATGAACATTGGAACTAGAGGTGGCAAACGGATCGGGTCGTGTCGGGTCAAGACATTAAACGGGTTGAGGATGGTGAACCCAAACACGACACATTTATATAAACGGGTTGAAAGATACGACTCGAACACGATTTTACTCGTGTCAACCCAAAGCGACCCGCTTACCCGTTTAAAATACTCGAAAATACATTAAACTTACTAAAAAAATAGCCCAATTCAAACAAAATCAGCACAGCTCAGGCAAACTAAGTTCAAAATCAGACTAACTCAATCCACAAAGGGACCAAATAGAACCAGCTCAAAGAAACCAGGGAGCTCAATAGAACCACCCGGTTAAAAATGAACGAGATTTACTAATTAGTAAAAGGCTTGGTGCGCCCCTTTTTATAGGAGAAACTCTCCCTTGTCTTTTCTCCCTTGAGCGATGTGGGATGAATTCCCAACTAAAAAACCTCATTTGCTTATTTACGCATGCACTATCTGATGCACCACATCAAGGAGTTCTATTTTTTTAAAATAAAAACCACACAAACTCATCTACTTCTTTAGGCTTCCACAAAACGGGTCATTCGGGTTGTTTTCGAGTTGAAAGTCTTGACCCTAACCCAACCCGTTTAAATTACGTGTCGTGTCTGGTTTTGCCAGGTCTAATTGGAACTCTCGAGAGTACTAGTGTTGGGGAGTGGGATCATGGAAAAGATTGAGTGGGTGAGGCTCCATGTGATGTATGGTGGGGAAAGTGAAATATTTATCTTTGTAAGATCCTACGTTTGATGTGTTTATGTACAAGAGAAATTAAATATCTTTTTTTATAATTTTTTTATAAGTAGTTTTAATTATTGGATTTACAATTTTCAAAGTCAAAAGATAAAATAATAAAAAATAATCAACATGATAAAACGTCAAGATTTAATAAGGGTTTATTTTTTTAAAAAAAAATATGATAATAGTAAATCTATATATACCCTCATCCTGATTACCACATGTACCTCTTTGATATTGACATCTCTCTCACAACCAATTATGATGTGACATGACATTATGAGGAGAGAGAGTATATATAGTAAGCCCTTGATTATTGTAAATAAATGCCATATTATGTTGGTAGTCTGCTACATGTTAAAAGATAAAAAAGATATTTGTGAAATAATGTCACACCCGCAAACTAGGATTTGCGGAAGAGTCAGGATGGAACGTACATTAACATCACAATAATTGACTACAACCAACAAAATATATATAACAACCATCAAACATTAAATGTCAAAGGTAAATTACTTAAGTATCAATGTTGTGCCATTATTATATGTATGTATGTCTATTAAAAGATAATACTTCTTCGCATCAAATCTTCAAAAGTTTTTCCAACATGTGTTAATTCCCTGATAATAACATGCTTTTTGAAAATGTCAACATTATGTTGGTAGTTTATAAGATTTGTTTGTTTGATAAATGAGAAAAATCATGTATATTTCTTGAAGTGAAGTTGAAGTAAGAAAAACCTATTTTTTTCTTTAGTTGTTCAAAATGATTTGAAACTATAAACATGAACACTTTTATGATTTAGAAACATGTGACTAAAAAGATGAAACATTGTTGTATCTGTAAACATGTGATTGTAAACATGTAACCGTAAACATGAAACACTATTATGTGAAAAACTGGTTTTGATCCGTAAATGTATGTAAAACTGGTTTCTGAACTGTACATGTATTAATGATTGTTTAGTTATATAATTTATTTATAAAACCTTGTTATAACGTGTTAATACGTTAAATATCCAATCTTACAAGTGAGTTACTCTTAACCACGTTATGACTCAGCTAATGCCCGTCGTTACTATTCTTTGATCGTCACGCATTGAAGATATTTGTCACCACTCGACCCGCCAGTCTTGGTTGGAGCTACCAACATTAGGTGGGGGTTGTCAATCCCGTATAGATCTATACACAACTATCTCGCCCTGGTGCTAAGGTTAAAAGTCGAGACTTATTGGGGAGTTATTAAAGAGTAAACCTCACGAAAACATGACCGTCCATGACTCACTTAACAATGACTGTCCTTACTGAATGTTTTGAACTGTGATTGACTTCTTATAACAATGTTTGTATTTGACTATTGTAGTTTATGAAGTTGTTTTAATTATATAATGTTATATAATCAAGCAGTATATCTTATCGGAACAATGTAATCAACTTGTAAACCAATCATGAACTAACAATAGTGATAGCGTTAGATGCTCTTATACATCTAACGACTTATATGTGTTATCAATTGTAAATAATAGTTATGTCATGGTAAGGTGTACACATGTGTATGGCATGGAAATGTTGCTGTGGAAACATGTTTATAAATTTTTAATTTATAATATTGAAAGTTTGACTTTTGGTCAAAGATAACTTTTGGTTAATGTTGGCTTCTTGGTCAAATTTGACCTTGTAAATAAATGTTGACTTCTAAAAGAAATGTTGACTTCTTGGTCAAACCTTGACTTTGGATCAAAGGTTGACTATAAAAGTCAAATCTTGAGTACTTACATCAAATATTCGAATTTGACGTCAAAAATCAAAGACTAAATTTGAAAACTCTAAGTTAATAGTCCATGTATAAGTAATAGCAAGTGAGTAGTGACTATGTTCTATTGTTCATGTTATATTAATGATAAATCTACTTAGGATTTACAAGTTATGTGTAAATGAAAATCAATCAAGTTTTAAAAATAGGGAATATGAAATAACTTTTGTACACTTAGTATTTATTTTAATAGAATTCGAAAATTAGGGTAAAAATATGTTAAGCCCAAAATTGTAAGTTCCTAATTATTATTATTTAATTCGGAACGAGCTTTAATGGGTTAATTGGCTTTGGGCTTAAAAGAATTAAAAATCATGAATTGGGCTGTCTGAAGGGCTTGGTGGCGCCAGACACAGCCCAAGCCTAGCGGCACCAAGGGGCCCAGAGGCCTAACCCGGGATTTTTAGGTTTTTCTCACTATTTAAGCAAGGTAATCCCATTTCTTACAGCCACCACTCCTCATATTCAGTATACTCCGAGTTCTACGAATCCTAGCCTCCATTTCTCCCATTTTACCTCTGATTAACATCATTGAAGATTGTTTACTTGAAGAAGGAAGATGAAGATGATGATCTCTTGAAGAACCTTTGCTTGGTGTTGATTACTTGAAGTGTTTGGTTACTGGATTCTCTTCTCTTCTATTTCTCTTCTCTTCTCTTCTCAGTTCTATTTCTCATCTAAAGGTTAGACCTTGGACCTTGTTACATCTATTTCCATTACCATCTTCTTCCTCTTGATTCTATTATCTCCATGAGCTTATAACCATTTCTATGGAGATTAGACATCTCCAAACAAATTGTACTCTGATTATACCTTATTGCACTTCTGGAATTGATAAAGGTGTAACACCAAATACTTGTGATAAGTATTTGAAGGTTAATTCTAGCAAAAAGGGGTAAATTGGTCATTTTACCACAAAAGGGTAATTTGGTCTTTTGGACAGAAAAGGACTTGTTTTGTAATAATATTTTGAGTCTTGGACTTAAAATGTTATAAAATCTGATTTTGTCATTAATTTTGTAAATTGTGGCAAAAGTATAAGAAATGAAAGTTTTATTGTAATAAAACTTGATTATAGTGCCAAAAGTTCAAGAAAATGAACTTAGGGACTAAATTTGCAAAACTTGGAAGTATAAATAGGAGAGTTGACTCTCCTATTGTGGCTGTCCATTTTTCAGCTTACGGGAAGGATTTTGGGTGCGATTTCTGGAAGATCTTTGAAGCTTGAAGCAAGAACTTGGATCAATTGTTGGAAGATGATGATTTCCAAGCAAATAAGGTAAGTAGATTGCCTTTTTAGTCAAAGTTCTTGAGATGTTCTTGATGGGTTTTATGGAAACTGAAATCTGCAAATTTCAGTTATGATTATGTGGTTTAAATGGTTTAATACTTCCATTAAGTCAGGCAAAAGAGGACTTAATCCAAGATTATGGAAGTAGGTTGCTATTATTGATGAATTTGAAGTTTTGGGGTTTTTGGAACTAAGAACCCTAATTCTTCCTTTGATTGATTGAGTGGGTTTTAATGGCTGAAAACCTTGTCTTAATAGAAGGTTTTAGCCTAGGAACAAACCCCATATGATTAAGAACAGAAATAAGGACTTAATGAGTCAAAACTGCTTGCTACAGTGCACAAATCGCGACTGATCAGGAGCTCTGCCCAGGCGCAGGGCGCAATGCGCCCAGGATCAGGGCGGGGTGCGCCCAGGCGCAGTGCGCCCACCAGACAGGGACTTTAAAACGCTAACTTTTGTTTGGATTGTCCGATTTAGCTCAAACTTGAACCGTAGGCTCGTTATGGTCTGAAAAGTTTGGGAAAATTTTTATATTGAGTTTTCGACCCCTCGGGGGCACTGTAGATCGATTCGAATGCCTCGGTGAATAGTAAAATTCATAAAAAGATAGTAAATATAAAGTTTATTATCTAGGCATTTTTTATAGTTGCATAATATTGGACTCTTATGTATTAGAGTCAATTTAGATGATTATTAACCTATTATCATTTGATATGAAATGGATAAATAGGTATGGGACAAAATGGTTGTGGTGCACGCAAAGGCAAGAAACAACCGGGATTTAAATGCAGCTAGCGTCCAGGTGAGTAATCTCACTGATATCATATATGATATATGATGATTGAACTGTTACAGGTTGAAACAGCTTCGAGGGACGAAAATGACGAGTGTAAAGACATATGAAAATGACAATACCAGATAAGCCGTGAGTCTGAAAAAGACAAGAACGGAGCTGTGAGTCAATAAATAGATAAACAGGGATATGACAATACCAGATAAGCCGTGAGTCTACGATAGACAAGAACGGAGCTGTGAGTCAGTAATGCGACAATACCAGATAAGCCGTGAGTCTGCGATAGACAAGAACGGAGCTGTGAGTCCACTTTAATTAGGCAATACCGGATAAGCCGTGAGTTATTGCGATGACAAGAACGGAGCCGTGAGTCTAGGAAATAGCGGGTAAACCCGTGAGCCATGATTGATTGTGAAATAAGCTGATAATAGATGGTGCGGCCACTTGTGGCTATGATATTGGATGCTATATCCAACTGGTGCGGCCTATACGGCTATGATATTGTTACAGGAACATGGTACGGCCTTATGGCTATGATATCGGGTTATTGAAACCAATTGATGCGGCCTGAGGGCTATGACTTATATATATTGAAAATGTTTTAGTGCATCTTATATAGCTATGACACAGGGTGCGGCTTAAATAGCCTTGAAATACGATGCGGTCAATTATGACTAAGAAATATGGGACAGAAATGTATGCAAATAACAACCCGTAAGACTATGCGATAGGATGTGCATTCCTAAGACATATACAGTTAGCCAGAATGGCTAGGAGTTTGGAACCGATATCCAGACAGAGATATACGGTTAATAGATTTATCATATATAGGAAATTATATATGAATGTATTCTTATACGTGTTATTTGCAGATACGATTACTCACTGAGCTTTGTAGCTCATACCGTTTGTTAAATGTCCCTGCAGGTTAGCATAACCCTGATAAGGGTAAGGATAAAGTCCGTGACTCAAGAAGTGGACTTGTAGATGCTGTCAGTAGCAGCCCGGCTTATAAGGAGGTTATTATATCTGTATACTCCTTGATACACTTGTACCCGTTTTTATTAAAAATATACCCCTTGTTTATGGTTTTAAGTACTGAAACCTTTGTTAAAAATGAAAATTTTTCAGGGGTGTTTTTGTTTTAAAAGTCGGGTGTTACAATAGGAAGGATTGCAAGTCTTCTCTTTGACCATGGAATTGGATTAGGAACAACTAGGTTGCTATTTGAACATTTGAACTTGGATAGATCACTAGAAAGCTTGAGAAGCTTAAAGATTGTAACTTTATGGACTAAGAGCTTAATAGGAACGAGCAAGAAAAGTTATAGCTTATGTTTTAATGGATTAAGTGCTTAAAACCCGAAAATTAGGTTATGATCAAGCCTGGCGGCGCCAGCCACAGTTAGGGGCTGGCGGTGCCAAGCAGTAACAGGGGAGCCTGACTATTTTGTCGCCTAGTCTGGCGGCGCCAAGGTCCCAGAGAGGGAATTCTTGACTTTCTTGAGTGATGACGTGGACAGTTGACTTTGACCATTGACCGTTGACTTTTTTACCGGTAGGTTGTTAGTCAAACGTGGTGTTTAGAGTTCTTATGGTTGTTCTTGGATACCAGGTGGGACCCGGTGATCCGTCTGTTATCTCCACGTGTGTGATGATTAGCTACATTGATTCAGGTGAGTTTTCTCACCTATACCGTATGTTACGTGATTGTACCCCTGTAGCCAGGGTCGGGGACCCACTGTTTGTATTGCATGGTTATTTTTAGTAGTTGTTTGGTGGTTGGCAAGTATGTTTATATTTATTATTCTTCATACATTACATTGCATTGCATGCGTGGCATCTGACCCAACGTACCGGGCAATGTGCACGGGCCATGGTATCTAAACCAACGTACCGGGGGATAGGCATGGTGTAGTGTGTGACCCAACGTACTAGGGCACACTACCATGGTGTGGGACACCATATAATCGGCGTGGGACGCCATCATACGCTATGCTAGGCACGATTATATGATATGTGGTATATTTGGGATTTCTCACTCAGGTTGTGCTGACGGTTGTTGATTTACTCTTTTTCAGGTTATGCATCGAGGAGTGGCTCGGGCGGCGTGTGATTGTGTGTATATGTTGATAGTTGGTTTTGAGACTTCCGATTTTGTTATTATCATTATGGTTGTTGAGATTGTTTCATACACTTGTTTATCTTTGGTTGACTATTTTTATATAATGCCATGACACGTGGCATGCTTTTATTGGGTTTCAAAAAGTTTAAATTTCCTTGTAATTTTGGGACGTTACAAGTTTGGTATCAGAGCAAAGGTTTGAGAGAATCAAATTTACGCAAGTGAATTTGGACTCAAGCCTATGCAATGTGATCGACTTGAAAACCTTTTGGAAATTCTTGTGAAGTGTTCTCAAAATGGTTTTCAAAAGCTAAATATGATGGTTTATAAAAGGTTGAAAAGAACGATACACAAAATCAGCCGACGCCCAGGTAACCCCAAAGATACTCATATCTATTATTAGTAAACTTATATTATGTGCATGATAGTAGGTTGGTATTAGTGGTTTGTATTAGACTTTGTTATGTACTACGGATGCTAGTATTTATTCATTTTAGGGTTGTTGGAAGATTGTGTTGTGCATGTATCCTCGAATAAATGACTAAATTATGTTTAAGGTTAGAACCATTATGTGACATCGTGATTCCCTTTGGAGGCATAGACTCGGTTAAGTCACCAACCACACTGGGAATCATTATTCATCGATTCGTTCTATTCTTAAATATCATTGTTCATCCGAGAGATAATAAAGTGTTAATATTAGTACTTCACCTGTGGATAGTTGATGAGTAGATGGATGATTGTATATATATATATATGTTTCTATGTTATGCTATGTATGAGTACCACATTCTGAGAGATTGTGTAGTGAGGATTGATGTATGATAGGTTATAGCTTGCGGCTGTGATATATTGAGTGTTGGACAAATTGGAAACTTTGTATGCTTTATATGTCAGGTATGGATAAGTGTAGAAGGTAGTATGGGCCCGTACTACTGAACACACTGACCCATACCCGCTATATAAGGGATTATGAAGAGACCGAGGAGTCAATTATTTGAGGGACTATTTTCTATCAACTGTTCTCTTATTTATTATGTTTTCGTGTAACATAATGGTTCAGACACGCAGCGACGCAAAGATCCGCGGCCTGATTTCCAAGGTTTCCCGAGTGATCATGGGTGAGCTACCCGCACTCCTAGGGAACCTCAAGGGTGACATCGTCACAGAGATTGACACCAGGGTGGCCGCTGCCATTGCCTCCATCCCACCCGCACCAGTTGCACCACCACCACCCGCCGACAGACCACGTGAGATCATCTTCAAGGATTTCAGTGCTTGTCAGCCACCTACCTTCCACGGCAGGAAGGACCCCGTTGTCAGTTTGAGATGGATAGCCGACATTGAGAGTGCATTCTATGCGAGCTACTGTCAGGAGCGAGCCAAGGCTCGTTTTGCTTCATACTTGTTGAGGGATGGGGGTCGAGAATGGTGGGGTATTATGAATGAGGGGATGACTATTGAGGAGAGAGACTCTATGACATGGGCCGACTTTGTGGCTCGTTTTACTGCTTAGTTTGCACCTAGGGTGGAGTTAGAGAGGGTGAGTCAGGAGTACTTGCAGCTGGAGCAGGATACTGAGTCAGTAAGGGAGATGATTGACCGCTTCTGGGAGTTGGCGCTGTTGTGCCCGGAGGTGGCCGATACGGAGAGGATGAGGATGAGCCGTTACGTGTGCATGCTGAGGACGGACATCAGAGAGTTTGTGAGAGGGGCTAGATGTGAGAGTTTGGTGGCTATGTATGAGGCATCCAGTGAGAGAGAGCTTGAGTTGGAGACTCAGTCCAGGAAGAGGAAGGTCTCCTTCAGGTTCAGGTTCAGGTTCAGGTTCAGGTTCAGGTTCAGGTTCAGGTTCAGGTTCAGGTTCAGGTTCAGGTTCAGGTTCAGGTTCAGGTTCAGGTTCAGGTTCAGGTTCAGGTTCAGGTTCAGGTTCAGGTTCAGGTTCAGGTTCAGGTTCAGGTTCAGGTTCAGGTTCAGGTTCAGGTTCAGGTTCAGGTTCAGGTTCAGGTTCAGGTTCAGGTTCAGGTTCAGGTTCAGGTTCAGGTTCAGGTTCAGGTTCAGGTTCAGGTTCAGGTTCAGGTTCAGGTTCAGGTTCAGGTTCAGGTTCAGGTTCAGGTTCAGGTTCAGGTTCAGGTTCAGGTTCAGGTTCAGGTTCAGGTTCAGGTTCAGGTTCAGGTTCAGGTTCAGGTTCAGGTTCAGGTTCAGGTTCAGGTTCAGGTTCAGGTTCAGGTTCAGGTTCAGGTTCAGGTTCAGGTTCAGGTTCAGGTTCAGGTTCAGGTTCAGGTTCAGGTTCAGGTTCAGGTTCAGGTTCAGGTTCAGGTTCAGGTTCAGGTTCAGGTTCAGGTTCAGGTTCAGACTAGGGGCTCGTCTTCGCATGCCGCGAAGAAGTCCTGATCATCAGACACACGATCATCTGGGCGGAGGACCCAGGATGCACCATGTCCCCTAGTCGTTTGCTACAAGTGCGGGCAGACTGGGCACTACAGCAGAGATTGCCGAGTGGAGACGACGAGAGCTTGTTTTCACTGTCAGGAGGTTGGCCACATGAAGGGCAACTGTCCTCTTCTGGTTGGGGGAGGAGTGCAGGCCCCATCACTAGCCACTATGCGATCACAGATGGTGGACATGGGAGAGCACCGGACCAGAAGGCCAAGACGGTGGCGTATCCGATGATAGCAGGGGAGGCGGTTGAGGCACCGCGAGCCATCACAGGTACCTTTCTTTATACTACCCTTACTTGTTTGTTGCGTGTTACTTATTCCTTGTTATGTATGTGTTAGGTACTTTCATTGTAGATTTTGTACCTGCCTTAGTTCTGTTTGATACGGGAGTTAGTCGTTCTTTTGTGTCGCATGCCTTTAGTAGTAGACTTGCAACCGCTCGGGGAGCGCTGGGTTATACTTTAGATGTTGAGATCGCTTATGATAGGAGGGTCTTAGCGACTAGTGTGTTTCGAGGTTGTGAGATTGTAGTTGTTGGGGTGAGATTCCCGATCGATCTGGTTCCCATTCCGATGGGAGAGATATGTGTTGCGGTAGGCATGGATTGCTCAGACCGATTCGGAGCCTTGATTGATTGTAGACGTAAGCGTATTAGTGTTATGACCCCAGGTGGGGGAGACCGTTTGATGATTTAGGGTGAGGGTGGACGTTGTGGTTTCACCATTTGTTCTGCCGCCAGGCTAGGCGATATATTCGTCAGGGTTGTACGAGTTATGTGGCTTACGTGACTGATACACGAGAGAGTAGTAGGTTGTCGTTGGATCGGATGCCGGTGGTTAGTGAGTACCCATATGCTTTTCCCGATGAGTTACCCGGAATATATATATATACTAGGTTATAAACCCATGTGATACACGGATTGACAACTTAAAATACATATAAATATTTTTTTTTATGTTTGATGATTCTTAACAGTTATATCTTAGTGAGATGGATTAACACAAGTAAACAAATGGAGCTCCAACATTCCTTCGATGTAACTGCTCTTATAAAAACCATAAGTGAAACACTCAAACTCTCCCTTCAACATTTCAAGAATGGGGTTGATCTATATCATTAACTTGGCGGTATTCTAAAACTCTTTCAATCTCCATATCTTGGCGCTTTCAGCATATCTTGGTGCTTTCACCACTAAAAGAATTAATTATGTATTGAAAATTAATTAGTTTTTGAAACCGGTTGCCAAATTTTCACACACAATCACCATAAACATGTGTAAAAGAATTGATTAGTTTTGTAAGTCATCCTTTTTTATTTGCTAAACCAATTATTCTTGCAATTTATATTGTTTTATCAAAAAGATGAATAATTTCATACACAAAAGCTCATAATCGATTCAAAATTGTAAATACGTATTGAAAATTAATAGCTCACCAAGACTTCATGAGGAAGATCTTCGATTTTCCAAAAATCGATTCTTTTTTTAGGTAGCAAATACTACCAATTCAAAATCCATTTGATCCAAAATCAAGATCAAACAAAAAAAACCTCAATTGATCACAAACATAGATAAATAGATTGAAAATTCTATAATTCACCAAAATTTCTTTGAAGGGGCGAGTCAAGCAACCGTATTTCAAAACAAAATCGATCCCATTTAGGTGAAGCGCTGGCTCAATGTTGGTTTTCCACCTGCCAAAGAACGGCAACATAGCCTCAGTAAATAATGATGGATAAAGATCTTACCTTGCTCATTTGGTAAAACATATAAACCTTGAATTCAAAGAAAAATATCTAACAATGCAAACAAACAAAATTAATCAACGATAAATAACCTTACTATAATCACTAAAATTATAAACCTTCGACTTTACTTCAAATTCAACTTTGATATGTTTATAAATCATATATACATATGTGTTTGTTAATACCAAAAATTGAAATCTGTTGACAGTCAATAGGGGTGTTTCTATTTGAAGTCTGTTGACAGTCGATAACGATTCTACTTATAGCTTCACGAGGAAACCGATTATATAGATGTTGTTTATAAGTCTTAACAACAGAAAAATGGTACACGTAAGACCATCATAATTTCTTGTTCATAGACATCCTCAATGAGGTTTAACAAGTGAACATATAACTTTATCAGTCATTAATTACTTTGCTTTCATATCATCAAGACCAACGCTAGCCTGCATAATAAAATGACACAAAATGAATCATAATTTTCATACATTGAACATCAAATAATTCAAATTATGAAGCTTTCTTATGAGATGATCTTACCAAGAACTTGTGGTTCTCTTCAAGAAGAGGTTGGTTGCACAAAATTTTTCGATATCAGAATTGATATCACCATTCCCACCCACAACATCCATGAAAATTTTCTTATATGGAGCAAGCTTCATTGCAACCTGGGATACCTTACATCTTTCGATAAACAAATGTAAAAAAATTATCAAGAAATAAAATGGGTACTGTGAAAGTTGAACTGGCTAACCAGCCATGGTATTTCTTCAGTCTTGGTGTAGGCTTCAGAACAAACTTGTGACATGCTCCAAGACTTGTGCTCCATTAAGTTGCAGAATAATTCCACTATGAAGTCCATGTTGGATTAGGTGTCTAAGCCATGACTTTACAACTATATTTATCTTATTGATTGAAGCAAAGTCCATTTGGGTTGCCCTCATAGCTGGAGGTCAGGATAGAGTTCGGTAGAGTAAAAGGTTGATTTATTAATTGCTTAATAAATCAATAGAATTAATTAAATGGTTTATTAATATATTTAAGTGTTAATATATTAATTAGAAACTATAATAATTAATTAAGATTTAATCTAGAATTAATTGGATTTAATTCAGTGATTAAATTAATTAATTAAAAGTGCAGGGACTGGTTTTGTAATTATTCAATAGTTGAATAAAAGGCTGGCCAGTGGACAGGGGCCATAAATGGCGCCAATTGAGGAGGGTTCCTCAAAATGGCGAAACCCTAATTAGGGTTTAGAAAAAGGCTTGGTCCAATTGGTTTGCAGGCTTGCCCACTTGGAGGCTCCTTAGGGTTTCAGCTGTAACCCTTGGAGGCTATAAAAGGAGGCACCTGGCACCCTCATTCTCTGCGCCAATTTGAACAAGAATACTCTGTTGAACTGTCTTCTCCATTGCTGTGGGTATGACTTGCATCTGAGGCAGGACACTTGTGCTGCTAGCTTCAAGAACAAGATTCAAAGGTTGGTAATTCTTGTTTTAATCTTTAGAATTTATTGTTGGCCTTTAGGTTATAGTTTATTATCTTCATAGAAGAAAACATAGATCTTTCTAGGGTTGCATGTGAACCATAGGATTATTTGTGTTCATTGTTTGCTAGAAAACCCTTCAGTGGTATCAGAGCGTAGGCTGTTTTCTTGTGATTGATATAAACTGCATAAATTGTTTGTGTCATGAGTGTTTTTGCGAAAAACACTCCTTGGAATGGTTTTTGGTCGAAATCTAGGCTAGGGTTTCCTAACCCTAGCCGCCACCCTTTGTTTCCCCTTTGATTTGCTTGCCTTGTTTAGTTGGTTGTTATTTTTGGTAGTTTACTAAATTGAATAACTGGAACCCTAATTGCCTTGCATGCAAATTTCGACCAACTAGGGTTATTAGATAGAAAATTAATTTGATTAATTTATAATATCTATCTTAGATTTAATTAATTTAATTAATTGTTAATTAAAAGATAAATTAAATCAGCTCAAAGGATTAATTTAAAATTTTCGAAAAATTAGAATAAATTAGCGAAAATTCTGAATAAATTAATTCTAAAATATTTTAATAAGATTAAAATATATCTTATATATTTATGATTAAAAGTTAATTATTTATATATAAGAAAATTGGTTAGTCTTACCGCAAGTAGGCCTCATTCACAAAACTGTCCTATAAAGAGGGTATAAGGCGACTGACTATAAAATGTTAGTCTAATGGGTATCCACTCTTACCCACCGCTCTCCTGGCCAGTCGAGTGTCGTTAGCCGAACGGGTTTGATAGAACCGTTAAGCCTCTTAAAAGCATAATGCTATAATTGAAAGTACTAGAACCTTGAACAAAACCCAATCTAGTTACTTTAGGATAAAAAATGTGAATTTGATGCTAACCCATGAAATTGCACATTGCACTTTATGAAACGTTGGTGGAGCGTGTGTGGGTTACCGGCACACCAATGGGGGTTCATAAAGAGTGGCAATGGGTTTCTCGGGTGTTATCATTGTTGATGGAGCGTGTGTGGTTAACCGGCACATCAATTTGAGATGATAATGGACCCCGAGAGTACCAAGCTAATTTGCATGGTTATTCACACCCGGTTTGTGATCCTCGGCATCCCAGTCACAAACGGTGGGGCATATCCGAGATTAAACATGCCATTGAATAGTTCAATGAGTCTCAGAGATCTAGGAATTTCATAAGACTGAAATTGATAAAAGTTATCTACCTTAATGACCACTGTGTTGTGACTACGGCATCCCTCTTCACAGCATAGTTGGGGTATTTTGGGTCCTAGCCTTGTTAAATAATAAATTGGGTAATTATTTAAAAGGATTAATTAAACGAATAAATTCAAATTTTATATATGTCTGAAGAAAGTGTCTTTCTCCTTCTTCTCCTCCTTCACCCATTTCTGAGAGCTTCAGAAAGCACCTATTTAGTATGGTAAGGCTGACTGGCCTGAACTATGTGATACGGTTTTGCAATTAGAGAATAGTTCTTAGTTTTGCTGGGGAACCATATCAAACTGAGTGTCCGCTCCCAAACATGGCATCACACCACAGCTTGTGAGCATGACTCCTTGACTATTGAATCCAAGGAAGTTCGCTGCCTTATGCTATTAATCATTAACCCCGAGTTCCGCAGGGATTTAGAATTCCAGGGGTCTGATAAGTTAGCACAGCTAGTTGAGGAAAGGTTCCGAGAACTGGTTGAAAAAGGAGAACGAACTAGGATCTTCAAAGAGCTTGAAGATGCAAGCTAGAAGGAAGTAGCACCAGTTTGCGTGTTCCCGAGATTGAGGGATACATAGGCGAACAGTATAAAACTGGTTTCCCTTTGGGATCGGGAGTTAAGCATTAGCTCAACTCGCTGATCTGTTCGTCCAGATGAACAGAAAGGGTAACCGGATAAGACAATCGTGGAAGTGCATTCAATGTCGACTCTATATGAATCGTTCATGGAGAAGCGTAGTTCCATTAATTCAGCTGCTTCAGGATTGAGTCCAGTATTAAGGTGCATCAAGAAATGATCCAGATCGTCTGGACCGATTGTTCGATGTTTCAAACTGGGAATCCATAAGGTGGGACACAGTCACAGAAAGATTGGAAAAATGCTCTAAAGCCAAACTGTTTGGCAGACTCAGTAATATCTTAAAACTCAGAATACCTGATCCTCATTTCCTTGATACAGGATGTGTTTCTCACATTTGCTCTGTATGCACGGACTCTGTAGGATGCGGGATGTTGTCGCACAGGAGCATATTCAGATTAGATATGGAGCTCGTGCATTTTTGGAGTTAAGCTAGATATCTGTTCTTGTTATTGGTTTATAGATACATTTAACATAGATTCGCATTGTACATTGTTCTGAGGATAATTCTGGTTTAATGAAATTTTTCCTTAAAAATGGTTGTTTTAATTGTCCTCGAAATGTTGTGTGAATGTGTTGATGACGTAAATGGTAATAACTTGAATGTTGAAACATCCAATGGGATTGGACTTATATATTGTGTTCTTTATGATTGTTAAAGTGAATTTTATGAGAATCACTTCAACCAAAGGTCCAGTTGGACAGGACTTTGGAATCATTTGACTTAAAGTCACGTGATGAATTGAGTGCTTAATAAAATTAATTGTGGCAAGAAAGGAATCGCCCAAAGATCCAATGGATAGGATTTTGGAATCAGCTGACTTGGAGTCAGGTGATGATTGTATGTCTTGAACAATATTAACAAAGTCATAAAGTTACATAGAGATGTAAAGGTATTAAGATTTTGAGCAACAAACACATAAGTTACTGTGTATTGCTCGAATATTTGAACAGAACACGATTAGTTATGCTTCATGATATTTGCCAAATGGTTTGACAAATATGGCTTCGCTTATCGGAATAAGCGATTGATTGGAACCTTGAAGTGTTCAAAGATTTCAAAGGAAGCATAAAATCAACAGAACCTGAGTAACAACATAGACTGAGAAAATGTTTCACAGTTTATCCTCTTCCAAGAACACTAATGGTTATAATGTGTCTAAGGGAAGATGATGGAGCATTGATCGAAATAGTTTTGATCCTCGGTGTATAAGATACACTGGATACATTTCCGACTAATTTTTCAATGAATTGAACATTCAACCAGTCAGACCGCAGAAGCCATATTCCGACCACATCTTAGACTAAGTAGGTTATGTCGACACTGTCTGAAATGTAAAGCTGGGATCATCCCACTAGTACATAGAAAGTCCAGGGTCATGTAGCATTCGTCTGAATCTCATGACAAGCCTGAAACTGATCAGCAATGTCGTTTTTCATTGGCCACTCCAGTTATCCTTTGAAAGAAGAGTACTTTTAGAAAGAACTCAAGTTCTAAGGAAACAGTGGGAGTAAGAATAATTCTGAACGAGTTCAGGAATTAGCCAAGTGAAACAACCTTTAGTCACCACTGGGACTTGACCAGGAATTAGATTCCTGTTAAACCTGACATACCCTCTCTTCGCTTGACCAGTAGTTGTTGTCACCATCATAAGGAGTTATGATCCGGGTGATATACCGAGTAGTGGTAAAACACTAAAGATGGTACGGATAAGTAATCCGACTGCTAGAAGCATTGGTGAGCCCAGTTGCTGCCAAATAAGAGAACCTTACCGCGAGACACAGTCTATGTGACAGTTTGATTGATCTTTACAACTGGTCTAGGAACCAGTGGGAGTAATTGAATCATCAAAAGAAGGGAACATAGAAATGTACTTACAGAACATCTGGTTGAATGAGTCATCACTTGGAGTCAAGCAACTGATTCTGAGAGAAGCACTCTCAATAGAAGATGTAATCCGAGAGGATTCTGCGTGGCATAGTGTGAGTCGTTAGTGGAGCGTGTGTGGTTTACCGGCACACTAATATGGACTCACATAGAGCATGCCATTACGAAAGGTACATGGCCCCGAGATTCGTCCCATGGGCATCTCGCAAGAAAGGATATTCGGATTCTCAAAATAGGCCAAAAGGTTTGGATTTTGTGAATAGCCTGAAAGATTTCCTTTAATATGTCGGAAAGGTTTGGATTTCGGTTTCGCAAAATGTGCCATAAGTTTTGGATTTTGTGAATAGTCCGAAAGAGTCATATAACGGTGTCAAAGCCAGTGGGAGTATCGTTGTTATCTGCTATCATTGTATGAGGGTTACATACTGGTTCTAGGAAACGTCTCTTATCATTACAAAGTGTAATGACTTGGTGTTAAGAAACGGTTCGCTATGAAAGACTTTAAGAGATACAACATACTCAGGTGGTTGTGAACATCTATTAGATAGATCAGAATTCTGCCAATATGATCTTGATGAGATTCAAGATGCATAACCCCAGGAATGGAGTTTCCTGTCATTGCAAAGTGTAATGAATTGGCATGAAGGAAACAAAGAAGGTGCAGCATGCTCACGTAGTTCATAGACATCTATCAGATAGATGAGACTGACAGTATTGACTTAGCCGTTGAGAATATGATCTTGATGGGATTCAAGATGCATAAGAAAGAGTCACCGAAAGGAAATGGTTTCCGGAAATCATGACACAAGGATTATTGGTAATCTTAGGATTCCGAAAGGGCTTGGAATAAGATTACATCAGGTTCCTCGAGCCTCTTGGACAAATCAGAAGTGTTATGAACATATCCTGATGACTTAATGCTTAGAGCATTGTATGTTGGATTCAGGATATTGCCTGGCTGAAAATACTGAATGGATTTTTGAACAGACGTGAGAAATCATTGGGAAATGATTAGGGTGATTGATTTGAAAGGGTTTTCAAATCGGTAATTGTTTACACCAAAACGTGGTGCTATAGGACTTCATGGTTAAAGAATTTCGTTGGTTTCTGATGGAGGGCGTGTGGTTCACCGGCACATCATGACACCTCGAAATTGTCTTAGGGTGTAGTCATGTAGACTAAAGACCCGAGAACCATGGGCAGTCACAGTACACATCACCGGAATGGAGTTGTGAGAGAAAATGACAGAATGACAAAATGACAAATTGAGATATCATCGGAAGAGTATCCGATAGGATCATCTGCAATAAAGTGTATAAGTGTTAGACACTTGGATACATAGAAAGAGTGAAAAGGTCATAGACATAGATATAAAAGGCTTGAATTGAGAGTTTAAAAGAGAATAAGAAACCGATAATAGTTATGATAAATCCGACTTGGTGATTACCTCGTGGAGACTTGGTAATTAGCAGGAGTAGCTGCCAGTCAGATTTTATGTTTCGCTTTTGCATGTTTACTTCCTGAATAATTGGATTATTCAAACATCCACAGTCGTTCATACTCTTAGGGAGTAAGTATGAAGGAAGACTGTCATGAATTGGTTTGTAGATTGTCTAAGGAGTTAGACATAGCAATAAGATTGCTGCAACGTTCATGAGTACTTGGAAATGGAGATTTGAGTATTGGATAAACCCGCGCTCAATGGATTGCTTCATGGATTATATCACGAGCAATGTTGAGACGATAATATCTTTTGGTCTTAAAGTGGAGAGATATGAGTTATAATTTGCAAGGCGGTTGTTCATTGATAGTACGAAAACGCATCGGTAACTCGATGTTATAAAACGTGCTGTTGTGAGTGATTTGTCGGGTAAAAGATATAACATATTAGTCAAAGCTTATTCGTCCCTTGACCCAGACGGGAAACAGATATCTGTTGGCCACTCGATGATTTTGAAGTTGACTGAAGCGCTGGCCAGCCAGGACTGAATTGATTCGTTCAATTAGAAGTCTAAAAGTCATAAGCAAAATCGGAAATCGGGAAACAGTGTGTCAGACAGAGATTGATCTCAATCCATGTCTCATGTCTGAAAATATCTTGTTGGACGGAGGATCATCTGATCACTTATCTTTGGACGGAACTGACTAGGTCAGAGTTCGGCAGCAGTTTCTAGGAAGCTGCAGGTTGTTTATTAATCAGAAGATAAATTAAAGTCATAGACTTATCCAAGTGGGAGACTGTTGGATTAGGTGTCTAAGCCATGACTTTACAACTATATTTATCTTATTGATTGAAGCAAAGTCCATTTGGGTTGCCCTCATAGCTGGAGGTCAGGATAGAGTTCGGTAGAGTAAAAGGTTGATTTATTAATTGCTTAATAAATCAATAGAATTAATTAAATGGTTTATTAATATATTTAAGTGTTAATATATTAATTAGAAACTATAATAATTAATTAAGATTTAATCTAGAATTAATTGGATTTAATTCAGTGATTAAATTAATTAATTAAAAGTGCAGGGACTGGTTTTGTAATTATTCAATAGTTGAATAAAAGGCTGGCCAGTGGACAGGGGCCATAAATGGCGCCAATTGAGGAGGGTTCCTCAAAATGGCGAAACCCTAATTAGGGTTTAGAAAAAGGCTTGGTCCAATTGGTTTGCAGGCTTGCCCACTTGGAGGCTCCTTAGGGTTTCAGCTGTAACCCTTGGAGGCTATAAAAGGAGGCACCTGGCACCCTCATTCTCTGCGCCAATTTGAACAAGAATACTCTGTTGAACTGTCTTCTCCATTGCTGTGGGTATGACTTGCATCTGAGGCAGGACACTTGTGCTGCTAGCTTCAAGAACAAGATTCAAAGGTTGGTAATTCTTGTTTTAATCTTTAGAATTTATTGTTGGCCTTTAGGTTATAGTTTATTATCTTCATAGAAGAAAACATAGATCTTTCTAGGGTTGCATGTGAACCATAGGATTATTTGTGTTCATTGTTTGCTAGAAAACCCTTCAGTCCATTGCTATAAAGTAAACAATTTATGATTTAATTATTTGTGATAATTAAGAACTGTAAGGGTAAACTTGTAAAAGTGTGAGTGAGTTATTCTTACCTAGTAAGCCACAGCAGACCGTTAGTGCAACTGGATGAACCATCTACGTTCTTAGCTGCAATCTCCACCCTAACCATATTGTATAGTTTCTAAAATTCAGCTGGATAAAAAGACAAATATATACAACTTAGTAAGTTGTAGAGTCATATACAAAAATATGCAAATTCATTACTGGAAAATAATATACCATCAAAATGAAGGGAAAGGATGATGACATACTGTTATGTTACCACCAACATCAATTTTGACAAGTGTCATGGCTGCTCCAAAATTGTCTAGCATCATATAAGAAAATTAGAATGTAAGTTGCAGGATCAATTTAGAGACATGCATCATGTATTTTGTATTTCAAAATTGGTAGCTAATTCAATTTATTGTTTAGTGGTTCACACCTATGAGTATTGAGTGGTAACAGACAAAGATGTTATTGTGAATAAAGAAAAACCATACCAATATCAGGTAATATCTGTTTGCAGACATCTAAGAAAGCATTTCTCCTTCTTCAGACTTGACATGTTTCATTGCTTCCAAAGCAGGAGCAAATACTGTCCCTTCCATCTTGAGAATTGAAATGACTGTAACAGTACATGATTTTAGATTAGCTTAAAAATGCTTCAAATTGCTTCCTTTACTGTAGACAGTTGGAGATGAAAATAAAAAACTAAGAAATTCAGCAACAAAGCACGACATAATTCTGTATTCCACACAAGCTTTAATACAATAATTAAATCACTCAACCTTAAAGAAAATGAAGTGGATGGATATCACAAACCATAACTGAATGGTTAGATAAATGTCATAATGCTAGTCCCTGTGTAGCTATTAAAGAGCACAAAACCTCGATGTGAATGCTGTAAAACCGCCATGCCTACCGGTAATAATGATATACACAGCAACAAAATTAATTAGCACTATTTACAGATCAGGATTCTTTTTTAGCAAGGTTGCAAAGAAATCGAATATCCACATTGAGATACTTTAAAATAGTGTAAAAATCTTGAGAATCTTAATGATTGTATCAGTAATTACTCACTTTGAAGATGTAATCCTTCGTTTGGCTTCATGATTAGCAACAGTAAAGCCCTCTTCTTACCCAACACCAGAAGATCGCTTGAGTACCATCAAACACAGAATAACTTGCTCAAAATTTTACAATTCCAGGATCAAAATCACAACTGGATAACTCTTCGTTTTCATGAAATTCAAGAAGATATGCAACAAAAAAATTAACTGAATAAGTCTATAAATTAGTTAAACCATGATAAAAATAAATTGCGTTTTACCTCTGATTACTTGAAAACATCACAAACTCGTATGATTTGCTAGGTGTTTGATGGTAATGGTGTGGTGGTGGATGTTTCCCGTTTGAGATAGAACTTAAGGTTTTCTGGATTGAGAGTTGCGAGCGATAGTGAAGGTGGGGGGTCGATTTGGTGATTGAATCAACTTATGAGGAAACCCTTCAAAAAAATCAAGAACAAAATCGAAACCCAACATATAGTGAAGCAGAAAAAACCAAATGCTATGGAAAACCAAAGATTAGAAAACGTTGTTGTTCTGAATATGAAAATAAATATTACCGTAGTATCAATTGAAGCAGAAAAAACTTGAACAAAATCAATAACATCACCAGGAGGCTTCACGAACAAAAGGCTGCTTGATTCTTGAATATAATCGGTTGGAGTGATGGTGAAGGATGTGTAGTTGTGCAACCTAGGGTTTCTGAATCGAGACAGATGAAGAGAGGGGCAGAAGCCTAGTAATGGTGGGACGATGGCAGTAAGGTGCGACAATGAGGTGTTTATCAGTTTCTTTCTATTAGGTTGCCGATTTCCTTGCTGATTTTACGCGATTTCCTTGCTGATTTTATGCGAGACGTTAATGGAGAGAGAATAAGTAGGAGCCGATCTACAAAATTTGGAGCGGGAAAACAAAATGTTGCTTGGTCAAAAAGAGGACACGTGGCAAAAACCTATTCTAAAATAATGACATGTGGCACTTATTGCTTTACTTTATTAGAAGATATATATATATATATATATATATATATATATATATATATATATATATATATATATATATATATATATATATATATATATATATATATATATATATATATATATATCATTATCTTAAAGAAAAAAATATTATATAATCATCTCAATACTAGAAAATAGGTATTAATTGATAGGTATATGGGCCCTTACTTCGTTGTTGTAACAAATAAAACGTATGACTATCGGTTTTCTATTTTTATGTTATTACATTTGAATTGTTATAATTATATGACAAAACTGCAAAAATGGTCCCTGTGGTTTGTATATTTCTTTGGTTATGACCTAAAAAGTTTTCAATTCGTAAAAATGGTCCTTTTCTTTTTGATGATTTGAATGTGATTTTGGTCCGTAACACTAACAACCATTATCTTATACTGTTTCATGTAATGAAATGACCCTTTTACCCTTTATTTTAGTTTTTATTGATAATAAATGTATTTTCCTTTCCTTCTTTCCTTCTTTTCGTTTTATTATTTATTAAATTATTTACTAATTTAATTCCTAAGGAACCCTATCCAACTTTTCCACCATCATCGTCTCCCACCTCATCCAATCTTCTCCTTTCGCTCACCTGTGCACCTCCATATCCACCCACCTACTTCGACAACTCTCTTCCCTATAATGATCTATCTTTCTATAATTGTGTAATCACCATGGCTAAACATTACCGCAGCTGTACCTTCGTGTGTACATTGATTTTATTTTTTTACCTCCTGACCTGCAACACCGATTTGTAATGGGAGACACACGCATGAAGAAGTGTTCGGAATGAGACACCCCAGTTTTAATCGAAGGGGAAGGTGTGCTATGCATTTGCATTGGTGATCAGAACACAAATAGGCACTACAGTCGGGAAGAAATAGGCTCACAACCCACCACTCCCAAAACAGCCGCCTCCACACAAAGATGCCAGCTTCCCAACCACAACAACACAGCAGCACCCCCGATTGAATTCACAATCCGACCAGAACCTCGTATACAAGTGACCTAAATGTCGTTGTAATCATAAAATCCATCGGTTTTATTAGTTTTACATTTCAGAAATTCAATTCCACCTCTAGTATCCATTCGTTTCTTCTCTCTGATATATTTGTTCCTATCATGAATTTGACATATTGTCCCCTGAATTTAAGGATTCCTTCCATTTGTAGTTTTCATATCATAATAATGAATAGTAGGTCCGATGATTTGTTGATTTGTCTACAAATTTAAGGATTCCTTCCATTTGTAGTTTTCATATCATAATAATGAATAGTAGGTCCGATGATTTGTTGATTTGTCTGGTATGTTTGAATTTGAAACTTGATGTTTTATTGATTTGTCTGGTATGTTTGTTCATAAAGGGTTTCAGATTAAGTAGTTGAACCTTAATTGTTAAAATTTTTGTTCAACATTTATTTGCTATGGGATTTCCAGTAAAATTGTAGATGGTTTGCATGAATTATGCCATGATTCTTGATTACGAGCTATTGACATAGGTTTTGGCATTTGTCATAATATAATATAAATACATATTGATAAAACATAGGTTTATGTTTTGGAAAAACGGTGAAGACGATGGTAGAGGTGTCTTTGCAAAAGGCGGTGGGGTACATTATATAATATAAATACATATTGATAAAACTTAATTGAAAATCATAAGTGGAGGGCAAAATGGTCCTTTTACCTAGCTTAACAGACAAAACTAATGGCTGTTAGTTTCATGGATCAAATCCACACTTCAACTACCAAAAAAGGACCATATTTGAGAATGGAAACTATTTTGGACCTTAGCCAAATGGACCATTTCTGCAGTTTTGTCATAAATACATACATAGACAAGTAGATTGTATGACATCATCCGTAGAATTTTTTAGATTGTCGGTCTTCATTATCATGATGCATTCTTCTTGCCAAAGCTTGTATAATGGTCTTCAAGCTTTGTACATTATCATGATGCATTCTTCTTGCCGATGCAACTGTACATCATCCATGTGACCTGTGAACAAAGCTCTTGCAGAATGGCAAGACCCTACAATGGAGAGAAAATCTTGTGCTAAGTCCGTTAAACACGGATAGTTGTCTTTATTGATTTTCCACCAATCATTGGATGATCCTGCACATTGTTGGCTCGTCTCATCCTGTAGGTATTTTGCCAACTGTGCATCCACCTCCTTCCACGCTCAATACACCTGATCTAGATGATCCTTTGCAGTCATGAGAACGTTGTCATACGTGAAAACGTTGTTTATCAGTGAGTCACGAAGACGAATATCAACTAGTGCAGCAATGCAGAGGACACTCTTTTCACCCATTGAATAAAGTAAATTTCCTATGGCATCCTTCAATGATGTAAATGTACCTCCAAATTCACCTGTTGCATCATCAGAACCCATGTATTTTTGCTCCAGATATTCACATGCTTCTTCTTCAATCTTTTTCAAGGTGTTTAACCACTTGGTCCCTCTTCGCCACTTCGGCTGTCGGTATCAGTTCACTTATTATCTTGTCAACTTTTTTCAAAAACCACTTAACTTTTCTATTTTCCCAAATTCAGCTGTGTCAAACTCATATCTACCGCTTCCCGCTTCAATTCTTCCCACTTCAGTCTTTCTCACCAAAGATTCCACCTCGACACCTTCCTGCACATATATTTCATGGTTAGAAATTGATTATACAATCGCAAAACAAAATACATTTTTTTTCACCTCGTTTATCATGGTCAACATCACAAATTGGCTTCTCCAACTCTCTTTGAATTCAATTTCCCATTCGGAATGCTTATCCACCATCTTCTGAAAACTATCCTTTATCTCCAAGGAATCCTTGACCAATACAGATAGGATTGCAAGGAGTTTGGGAAAGAGTTCTCCTTGTGAATCAAGGAACCTCTGCAGGGTACTATGAAGCCACGTTCCTAAACACTCCATAAATTCGAATTTTGGATCTTCTTCTTCTGTAGCTTCTGATTTGAGGTAAGCTTCTGATTCAAGGTAAGCTTTAAGGAGTGATTCAATCTCGTTGCCTTGGTATGTGCAAGCAACGACTTTTTTAGCTAGTCCGAACTCTTTGGCTACAGAAACTATTTGCCTATATATATATATATATATATATATATATATATATATATATATATATATATATATATATATATAGTCCTTTTACATCTCTTTGGAGCCTCTTTTTGCATAAAATGACGACACTTCTCTGTCTCATGTTTTCATCTGTGTAGATGAACTCCAACATCATGTTTGGAGCACGTTTGAAGTCTCTCCAAAACTCAACTGATAGACATGAAAAGCGATCAACTGTAATATCTTCAATAACTTTCACCAACCCATGCATTCACTCTGTGTGCTTTCTGCTAGGCATTGAATTTTTTTGTCTGCCGAGTATGTACCTATTAACTGCTGCATATGGCATTCTACCATGTGATTGTGTAGAAGTCGCCTCTAATCTTTTTCAAATTGGGGTAATGTAACTACACATACATGGACCAAAACAGGATCAGATTACTATATTCCATATGTTATATGTTGTGTAAAAAACTTACCACGTCCATCTGCAGTGATGAGTTCTATGCAGTGTATGCACTCCCATGTTATTATGCTACCCATTATAGCATTTTTTTTGAAATGTGGCTCCCTCAAAGAAATCCTTTCTTCTTCTGGACCTGGTAAAACATCATAAACATCAAACTGGAAGCAAATTAAAACATTGTATGATCATATAAAGATAGAATACACAATATAATACCCTGCAGAATTTCATGAGTCATGATTGATACATGGAAAGATAGAAAGACCATTACACTTGTACAGGAAGGAATGAAGCATGAAAAAAACATAATATTTTGCAATAACATGAACTCATGAAGCAATGGATGAGCCATGGACTTGAAGAAACTGATGATTGAGGAAAAAAAGTTGAAGAAAAATAACAGCAAGTGATGCATTCTTCTTGGTTCCAAAAATAACAGCAAGTGCTGTTATTTTTCTTCAATACTTTTGGAACCAAGAAGAATGCATCACTTGCTGTTATTTTTCTTCAATTTTTTTTCATCAATCATCAGTTTCTTCAAGTCCATGGCTCATCCATTGCTTCATGAGTTCATGTTATTGCAAAATATTCTGTTTTTTTCATGCTTCATTCCTTTCTGTACAAGTGTAATGGTCTTTCTATCTTTCCATGTATCAATCATGACTCATGAAATTCTGCAGGGTATTATATTGTGTATTCTATCTTTATATGATCATACAATGTTTTAATTTGCTTCCAGTTTGATGTTTATGATGTTTTACCAGGTCCAGAAGAAAGGATTTCTTTGTGGGAGCCACATTTAAAAAAAAAATGCTATAATGGGTAGCATAATAACATGGGAGTGCATACACTGCACAAAACTCATCACTGCAGATGGACGTGGTAAATTTTTTACACAACATACAACATATGGAATATAGTAATCTGATCCTGTTTTGGTCCATGTATGTGTAGTTACATTACCCCAATTTGAAAAAAGATAAGAGGCGACTTCTACACAATCACATGGTAGAATGCCATATGCAGCAGTTAATAGGTACATACTCGGCAGACAAAAAAATTCAATGCCTAGCAGAAAGCACACAGAGCGAATGCATGGGTTGGTGAAAGTTATTGAAGATATTACAGTTGATCGCTTTTCATGTCTATCAGTTGAGTTTTGGAGAGACTTCAAACGTGCTCCAAACATGATGTTGGAGTTCATCTACACAGATGAAAACATGAGAGACAGAGAAGTGTCGTCATTTTATGCAAAAAGAGGCTCCAAAGAGATGTAAAAGGACTATATATATATATATATATATATATATATATATATATATATATATATATATATATATATATATATATATATATATATATATATATATATATATATATATATATAGGCAAATAGTTTCTGTAGCCAAAGAGTTCGGACTAGCTAAAAAAGTCGTTGCTTGCACATACCAAGGCAACGAGATTGGATCACTCCTTAAAGCTTACCTTGAATCAGAAGCTTACCTCAAATCAGAAGCTACCGAAGAAGATCCAAAATTCGAATTTATGGAGTGTTTAGGAACGTGGCTTCATAGTACCCTGCAGAGGTTCCTTGATTCACAAGGAGAACTCTTTCCCAAACTCCTTGCAATCCTATCTGTATTGGTCAATGATTCCTTGGAGATAAAGGATAGTTTTCAGAAGATGGTGGATAAGCATTCCGAATGGGAAATTGAATTCGAAGAGAGTTGGAGAAGCCAATTTGTGATGTTGACCATGATAAACGAGGTGAAAAAAATGCATTTTGTTTTGCGATTGTATAATCAATTTCTAACCATGAAATATATGTGCAGGAAGGTGTGGGGGTGGAATCTTTGGTGAGAAAGACTGAAGCGGGAAGCGGTAGATATGAGTTTGACACAGCTGAATTTGGGAAAATAGAAAAGCTAAGTGGTTTTATGAAAAAAGTTGACAAGATAATAAGTGAACTGATACCGACAGCCGAAGTGGCGAAGAGGGACCCAAGTGGTTAAACACCTTGAAAAAGATTGAAGAAGAAGCACGTGAATATCTGGAGCAAAAATACATGGGCTCTGATGATGCAACCGGTGAATTTGGAGGTACATTTACATCACTGAAGGAGTAGAACCAGTAACATGGCTTCAGATGACAATCTACCAAGTTCTTTTCGGGATTTGACTTTGTCCAAAACAAGCTGATAATTCTGGTTGAAGTTGATAACCACACCCAGAAGACCAAGTTCATCTTTGAAAGAGAGTAACTCATCCCCATAGTAGTCTTGATCTATGAATGGGATGTTACTTATCTCTGAAACAGCCTTCCATTCCTCCTCACTGAACAAAACAGAATCTTCAGGAGTCATATCATGACCTTGAGTTGTTCTAACCCACTTTTCTTTTCTCATACCATTAATCAACAAACCACTCCTTGGGTCTGCTCCTACATGCCTGATAAACTTGAGCACCGAAAGGAAATTGTCTTTGGCAATGGCAAGATCCACGAGACGCTTACAAAAGGCGCCAGTGTCCACAAAACTAACACCAATCGTTTCCAACTCATCTTTGTAATTATTTATCTCCTCACCATAAAACTCCTCATCTACCACATGGAAATGTACAATCCCTGATGCATACTGTACAAGGTGCCCTATTGATGAGTCTAGCATGAATGACTCGGAGGGTGGGCCATACCCGGGACTGCCATTTATATAAATCTTCAACCAGCTGCCATTTTTTATGGAAGATAAAAACCTTTCGGGCAATGTCTTCAATTGGCGAACCCAGGCTAGAAGCAAGAATGTGTTCCTTTTAGAGAGAGGAGAAGAGACAGTAGGAATAGCAGCATTCGGGGGAGATAGATTTGGAACATCAAAAGCTTTAAGAAACGAAAAAAGCTTTTCGCTTGATATTGTTACAACATCACATGTAATATTATTATAAACTTGGCTCAGTTCAACATAATTATGGTGCCTCCAAGGATTATTAGGACCAATCAGCTCCACCCATCTGCTTCCATTACCAGGTACAAGAACTCCACTTCTTCTTGTTTCAATTATTTGACCGTATTTATCAACAACTGGCATGTAACCAGACAGATTTACAACTTCATGCTTCCAAAAGTATTTCTTTTGTGAAGAGGCGTAGACAAAATATGCATACCTAACAGCCAGCTTATGGTCACTGTTGTTGACTACTGAACGACTAACAAGCTCCGCATATTCATAAACACTCACAAAACTAACCTTCACCTCTTCTTTAAGCCATGCCACTACTGTCGGCACATTAGAACATGATTGTATGGCTTCTTGTGTGACTTTAGGCAGAAAGTATTTACCAGTTGGAAATCCCAACTCTGTGTTCCAATTAATCAACCATGATACATGATCACAATCAGCAGCCAGCAGCTTATTTCTACCAGAGACAGGAGTAACTAAACCAACATTATTGCCATCTGGACCCACATGCTTGATCAGTGGTGTATTCTTCATGTTCGTCTTGTAAAATGAGGAGCACCAACCCTCTGCTATGAATCCCAGAAGCTCTACATAAACATCCTCTGAGACGCCCATTACAATATTAGAGTTGTTGATGCATTTTGCATACCATTCAGCATCTATAAACTGGATTTCCAAAAAGTCAAGAATCACATTGTTCTCCTTTATATCAAACGAAGAAGCAATAACATTCGATAAGATATTGTTAAAACTCACTCCTTGGCTCATTGCCTTATTTATTATGCTCAAAAATTCAGGCTTCAACCTACCAACTTCCTTGGGTTTACACAACAACTTCTGAGGGGACTCACATGGGATTATAGTCTTGCGCATCAGATTTGCTTTAATTACATCCCGCACATCATTCAGTTTCGGATGACACGATTTATTGACAGGTAAGAAGGAAAACATATTTAATGGATGTTCGGTTAGTGAGGTAAAAGCATTCGAAAAAGCAACCGGAACACAGTCAAGAATTCCTTGGTTCCATTTGTTGTCCCAAAGGATGTCTTCCCTTGAAGAAGCCAAGAGAAAATCAGCTTGAATTATGAATGGAAAGTTTGTGACTGTACCCGTCGGTAAAAACGAATAGATGCCAGGTGCCAAAGTTGAACCTCTGAGTCTTTTCCCATATGGGAAAGCGAGGGTGATTACCCACTCTTCTACATCCATTCTATCGTCAACTTTATTTTCCGGATTCACAGCAACTCTTTGTTTCCACATGTAATACATACATTCTTCATTATTGGCAGTGAGATGAAGTGTGTACGATTCGGCATCTATGCTCTTTAAATTAACACTGGAAATGGATATTATTGTATTTACAGTGTCCTCCCTGACAGAAAGACGTTTTATTTTTGAAAGAAATAATAAAACTTCGGGATTGAGGCTCGAGAGCTCATCTTTGACTGCTTTGACTTTCTCTGGCTTTAAAGGAAGTACTAGAATTGTGGTTGGTAGGGCAGTATCTGAACCATTTATGCTTTTAATGGCAGATAGCATGGGAGCAGTCTCCTCAATCCATTCAGGAACAATATACCCAACTTTGCACTGCTGGCAAGGTTTTTCATTAAACCTGATCTGATAACCATTACTCAAAATGTGTGGCTGAGCCGTTACCATAAACACACTCTTGAATCCAATTCCTGATGATCATAAATTAGAGACAATGTATCAGAACAAGTTCACAAAGCCTACAATTAAGCAATACAAGAAAATCGGAGCTTTTAGCCCACTAAGGACATAATAAAGAGTCTTAATAATCTGAATAAAGGCAAAACAGAGTATGGTAAAGATTATATAATTTTACAATGTAAAATGACATTTATACTTCCACTTTTGCATCATAAGTCATAACATTATTAGGTACATAATTAAATACTTGACCAATTCCTTCTCTGCAGAGGCGGAGACAGTAGAAAATAAGGTCACTTTAAATAAGAAATTGACAGGTCATTTTAAATAAAAAATTGACATGTAGATTAGTAAAAAGAAAATGTCATGAAGGAGAAAGTAGCATGTGTTATTTTGATATCCGTACTTATTAGGATAGATTAATTGTGAGACCCGTGTATTACAAAGGCTGATTAAAATATCAAGTTAAAAGACTGTAAACATAAAACATTTTATAAAACAATACATTCCATACGATAAGACGTAATTGATGAATAAATAGGCAACTCGGTTAATCAATTTAACAACATTGAAGAAATATAAAGTATTTTTTCATAATTCATAAATTTTCAAAGAATTTTATATATACAAAATTGAATGCTCTATTTTTAAGTCTATTGTTGTTGTCTAAAGTTGATAAACTTAATCTTGTTATGTTTTTAACTCTCGAGAAGACAACATACAACTGACCATAAGTGAAAACTGGTTGTCTCATAAACAAATCCGTATGTGTAACAATTTTTTGTATTAACATTTTTTTTTGTACTTAGTTTCTTTCAGCAAATCATAAAAAATTCATTTCAATACATTATATTCTTCGACAAATGTCATATAAAAAAAACAAAACAAACATACACACTATGCATGTAATTTCCTTTTGGGCAATTTGTGATATGTTTTCTAATTTTTGATAAATTAACTCTTGGTCATTTGACGTAAATAAGGGATTTTCTAACGTGTACCCTAAAGGCACACATAAGGGGCTTTAATTAAGGGGGAATATTCCCATCGGAAATCGTGAAATGCATTGATTATGGGGAATATTCTCCGAAATTAATGCATTTCATATTTTCTAATGAGACATATGGTCCCATAAATGTCTCTTATGTGTGCCCTTTTAGTACAATATTACATTAGTGTCCAAAATTCAACTTATATTTAATATTCCAATTATGAATTGTGGACATAAAAGGAAACATATTAAATTTTGAATGCATAATCATGTAAACAAATTAACTATACATAAATTACTTTCTATATGGCGTAAATGAGAATAATTATTTATTAAAAACGAAAATTCCCACAAAATGATAAGTGGAAATTAATTTCTAAGGATTAATTGAAATTAACATGTGTCCAAATGAATGAGAAGGTGAGATGTGGCAGAAATTGTAATCATTTATTATAATAGATAGTAGATGGAACATAAAGTTACTAATAAACAAATGAACTTACAAAATTATATGAAAAATAATGAATCGACTACAAAATATAAGAGGTACCTTTCTCGCCTATATAACCATGCTTACGGAGGCCTTTCTTTGTAGAACGCCTGACACCACAAACTGATTCAACATTGTTAGGTAGAAACCCTTTCTCGTTGTTAAAAACTAACAATGTCGCCGGAGCTCCGGTGTTTGTTATGTCATTTGATGTAATCACGAATTCCAAGGAAGGGTCGACTCCTTCTGGATACTCGTTGTCCTCCGCATTCTGTGAGACACAGAGTCACAAAACATATATAATTATACACATTTTCATTCAGTAATATAGGTCACTGATCAACTTCAAAAACCACGGTAAACATTTGCAGACTAAAAACAAGAAAATAAAATAAATACCTGGATTAGTTCCATGAGAAAACGAATGTCCTTGGCGTACAGCTCAGCACACAGATCCCTCACAGCCTGGTGAAGATCCTCCGTTAACGGATTCGCTTCTCCACCGATGGAGAATTTTATCCTCCGTATCTCCTCCACGTGTTCCCTAGCCGCCCCACTCATATACATACTGAAATACACACAAGTTTGAGGAAGGAGGAGATCACTCTTTTCAAATAAGAATCCTAGCAAATCTAGAACGTGCTTGGTAATGAAGCAACAAACCAAACCTTTTTGAATTTTGTTTTTTTAGTTAGGCCATGTTCTTTTCTTTTACTTTTTTAAAAGACTCACAGGTGGTACCGTCAATTTTTTACTAGATGTGTTACTTTTAATAGAAACAAAAAAAAAAAATTATGATAATTGATGTTTTCGACTAATTGTTAAATTAAAAACACAGCTATGCATGAAAATTGAAAAGAATGGCACAAAGATGAAGACTTGGTTTCCGAGCACAGACTATTTGGAGTTCAATTAAAAAAAAAAAAAAAAACAGCATAAAGCGGCATTGCTTGCAGCTGCAGGATGCCCTCTTTACCCTGTTCTCGAGTTTTAAATATTGATTTTTTTTTTTTTTTGTTTAAGGTAATATACTGATATCTTTATCCATCCCTTCCCTTCCCTCTTTAAAAAAACTCAGACTGTGTTTACGTTTCTGTTTAGCAAAGATTTCTAATATTTATACTATGCAGCGAAGCAGAAAATATGTGCAATACGGTGTCAAACAAGTTTATAATTGTGAAAATTAATTACCTGGTAAACTTAGATGTCCGGTGAAGCAACGTGGACGGCGACAGATAGAGACCGATCGACGAGAGTGCAGGCAGAGAAAGAGAGATAACGGCGCACGTGATATATAAGGGCAATTCTCTCGATCCCTAAGAATTCGGGGTTTATAAAAAGATGTTAATATGGTAATTTTCTAAAAAAAAAGGACTTTACAGAAATCTATTTTTGAAACCGAAAAATCTATTTTCAAAACCAAAGAATAGATTTTCATTTTTGAAACCGTAAACTCAAATCTGCATAAATTCTCCCAATTACCTCAAATCAAACACGACCGTCTAATATAAGCCTGCCAAACGGATCCTATGATGCTCTACTGAAAGTAAATTAACAAATTCAAGATATCAAAGAACAGATTTTTAAGACTGTAAACTCAAATGAGTCAAATCTGCTCAAATTCTCCCGATTATCTCAAATCAAACAACTGTCATATATAATAAGCCTTCCAAACACGGATCCTATACTACTCTAGTGAAAGTAAATTTGACAATTTTGTTAAACAAAAACAAGATACCAAAGAACAGACTTTTAAGACTGTAAACTCAATACTGCTTAGATTCTCCCAGTTATCTCAAATCAAGTAAACAACCGTCCTATACTACTCTACTGAAAGTAAATTTGGCATTTCTTTAAAGAAATACAAGATACAAAGAACAGATTTTTTAGACTGTAAACTCGAATATGCTTAAATTCTTCCAATTATGTCAAATCAACAAGGTGATTACTAACAATGAGTTCATGGGTTCAAACCCTGGCACTAACATAACAAGGAGTAGTTTAGGAGTAAGAGTAGGATAGATTTGCCGTTCAAAAAAAAAATTATGTCAAATCAAACAACCGTCTAATATAAGCCCTTCAAATTTTAGGTGAAAAAACAAAACTGGAAATCGGAAAAGCCCTTAAATATGGAGTACAAAGAACCTAACCGCCGGTCGCGTCTTCACCGCTCCGGTCACCGCATCCCAAAGAATATATTTTTAAGAATGTAAACTCAAATCTCTAGATTCTCCACCGTCTACTATATGCCTCGCAAACACGAATCCTATAATACTACTTAAAATTGACATTTTCTTTTGAAAGTAAAACAAGATGACGCGTATAATTTATAAATAAGCTTCAAATTTTAGGAAAAAATCACAATTGGAGATCTTTAGCTAGAAAGCCAAAAAGCCCTGAAATTTCAAAAACTCAGAACCTCACCGCCGGTCGCGTCCCCACCGCTCCGGTCACCGCCTCCGTTCCCAAGTCCAGTCGTCAAACAAGTTGCTCCAATCACGTTTTCGTCGGAAAACGTTGCTCCCCTCGCCTCGCCTCTGTGTTACCCTGACCGAATCTGCCTCCCGCCGGTCACCGATGCTCACTATATCTCTCTCGTGTCTCGTCTTCCCCTGTCTGCATTCTATTTTACTAACTTTTGTTAATCCGTTATTTATCGTATAGTATAGGGTCTTCTAGGTAAATATCTTAGATAGAGAAAAATTACACGAACGGTCTATGTGATACATGCACATTTATGGAGAGCAATAATGTTGGACTCAAGAAGAAGAAGAGATCTACCAATGGAGGACGACAACTTAGGAGGAAGAGCAACCACGTATTTCTTCACCAATTTTCCTGAAGAATTGGATGAAAGGTGCTTATGGAAGACTTTCTGCATGTACGGAAAAGTTGTAGACGTGTTCATTCCTAAGAGGAGGAATGCTATGGGGAGACGCTTTGGCTTCGCTCGTTTTTTGGGAATCTCGGATGCAGGCGGATTTGGAGCTAGACTTAACAGTATTTGGATGGGTTCTTTCAGACTCAGAGTTAACTTAGCTAAATATGGAAGAAAGTATGGAGCTAACTCGGCTAGGGACCCAAACGTTCCTAAGACTCGCCCCAAATTGAAGAGTGTCATCGTAAAGCCACAGAAGATCAAAAGTGCTATCATCTCGAGGGATGAAAGAATTAGAGAAGAAGTTTCGTATGCGGAGATCGTCAAAAGTGGTTATAGTAAGAAGAAAGGTGAGGATGAAGAGTCGGGGCCGGAGAAATTCAACTGTAAGAATCCCGTTTTTAATGACCGGAGGGGTGCCGAGGAGGAAGAATGCCATGAAATCACTGTTATTCCAGCGGTTGAAGACGAAGAGTTTGGTCGATGCTCCCTAATCGGTGAAGTTCTTAACTATGATCTTCTCAAGAACATCTTTGATATGCCAAGTTTAGAAGGCCTGTTTAACGTCTCGATTTGGTATATCGGAGGAATGTATGTTTTGTTGAAGTTCGATGGGGAGGATAAGGCGGAGGAGTTTCGCATGCATGCTAATCATGTGTGGAGCAACTGGTTCGGTAGTCTTAATAAATGGAATCAAGAATTCTCAGTAGGGTCGAGGTTAGCTTCAATTGATATTGTCGGCATTCCGATTCATGTCTGGAAAGACGAGGTTTTTGAAGAAGTGGCGAGACTTTGGGGTAGGACGGTGTGTGTTAGCAATGAGGAGAACGTTAGCAGGAATAAGGAAGTTAAACGAATCGGCATCCTTACTTGTGAGCCTCCTTGGATTAATGAAGTAGTTAAGGTTAACATCAATGGTATCTTTCATGAAGTCAGGGTGATGGAAGATCCCCAACGTTCATATGCGATGGCCCCAAAGTTAAATGTTCAAGATCAAGACCAAGATTCTGATGAGGATTGGTTTGATATGGCAAATGATAATATCAGGAAAGATGAAGGGCTGGAAAAGGAAGTTTTCAATAATCATGGGGACTCCCCGAGAATGCAAAAAGTGGAATCCGTTGAAAGCAGATGTGAGTCTGTGGGATTCAAAGAGCACGCGTATAAAGAAGATGTAGAGTGGGTTTTGAATACAGGAGAGAAAAATAAAAAGACTCAAAAGCAAAATTGTTCTGTCGACCCGGTTCATCGTGGGCCTTCTAGTCGGAAATCCAGATCGCAAAGCCCAGGAGATAAATCAAAGAGAGGTTGGCCAGTTGGGCCAAATTCTGGTGAGCGTGGAGCTTTAAACTTCCTGGACTTAAATGACTCGCCAAGCTCGTCCGGCTGTTTCCCATTTGTTGAAGACGTAGAAAAAGAAGTTGAAGACTACGACCTGGGGGAAGAAGATGTGATCGAGCAGGCAATCTCAGACGAGATTGATAGGAAGAAGCGCCAAAGAAAAAAAGAGTCTAGAAACTCGCGTAATTTCATGAAGGGGCAGAACCAAAATCGCGCGGAGAGCAATTCGGAAATTGGAAGCAAGAACTCGCGTTTGGAGGAAATAAACCATACGCTATCTATAGGAGAAGAATTGGGGATTAACTGGAATGGATTCAGAGAGCTTGTCGACAAAGCTGTTGACAATCACGGTGGTAAGTCGATTAAATGTTGAAATGCCTTTCGTTGAATAGTAATGGATTCAGCTCAGATGTCAAAAGAAGCTGGATCAAAGGATTGGTGTATGACTTGAAAATTAATGTTCTCTGTATTCAAGAGACCCATTCTCAATGTATTCCCCCTAAATTAATCCGTAGTTTCTGGAAGGGTTCTCGCTTTGAGTTCGACTTTGTCGATTCGGTGGGTAAGTCAGGCGGCATCCTCACCGTTTGGGACCAGGAGTGCTTCCAACATATTTCTACCCTTAGATCTAATTATTTCATTGCTATTCAAGGAGTTTGGAAATTCAGCAGGAAGCCAGGAGGAATTATCAATGTTTACGCCCCGCAAGACCAAAGCAGTAAATTAAGTTTATATAGAGAGATTGAGGATTTGATTTCAAGAAATAGAGACAATCTTTGGATTGTTTGTGGCGATTTTAACGAAGTTAGAGACAAAGAGGAAAGAAAAGGATCGTCCTTCAATGTTAGCAGGGCGGGTAACTTTAATTCTTTCATTTTTAATGCAGGTTTGATTGAACCTAATATGGGCGGTAAGAGGTTCACTTGGATGAGCAAAGATGGAGCTAAGTTTAGCAAATTGGACCGGTTTCTCCTATCGGACAACTGCGTTACTTGCTGGCCTAACTTGTCTGTTATGGTCCTGCCGAGACTTTATTCAGACCATTCCCCAATTCTTCTGGACACGCACAGCAAGGATTACGGTCCAAGCCCGTTCCGGTTCTTCAATTCTTGGATGACGGAAGCGGGTTTCGAAGACTTGGTGTACCAAAGCTGGAATTCGAACAAGGGTAATTTCAACACATTTTCTAAAATTGAAAAGTTCTCCAGAAAGCTGCGTTTTTTAAAGGACTGTATCAAAAAGTGGAGAGTTGATCTTATGAAGAAGAAGGGCATATTAAGGGATGATTTGAAAAAGAAGATTGCAGCGATTGATACCGTGGGTGAATCTCTTTTCTTTGATAAAGACATGTTGAAGGAACGCAATGATCTCCTTTTGAAGATAGAAGAAGTTGACAGGCAGTTTTTGTTGGATATTAGGCAAAAAGCTAGGTGTAAATGGAACTTGGAGGGGGACGAAAATACCGGTTTTTTTCACGGAATGGTCAATACCAGGAAGAACACTTCTAGAATTAATGGTCTCAATATCAACGGTTCATGGTGTTCAGACCCGGAGCAGGTGAAAATTGAAGTGTTTAGATTTTTTAGAGACAAGTTCAAGGAGGAATGTCCGCAAAGACCTGTTTTTGTAAATAACAGATTTAAATCTCTTTCCCAACCTCAAAAGAATTCCCTTACCATTCCGTTCTCGATTGAAGAAGTGAAGGCAGCGGTGTGGGCTTGCGGAAGTGACAAAGCCCCGGGGCCCGATGGATTCTCTTTTGCTTTTATTAAGAAGTACTGGGATTTATTGCAAGACGACATTTTCTCAGCGATTCGTTATTTTGAGGAGTATAAGGTGATCAACCCCGGGAGTAATGCTTCTTTTATCACTCTTATCCCTAAATGCAAAGACCCGTTGAATTTGGGTGATTACCGCCCTATTAATTTAATTGGGTGCATCTGCAAAATTATTTCTAAGTGTTTGGCCGAGCGCCTTAAACATGTCCTCCCGACCTTAATCGGAAATGAGCAATCGGCATTTGTCAAGGGGCGGTCTATCCTCGACGGACCGCTAATCATTAATGAGTTGATTAGCTGGGCCAAATATAGGAAGAAGAAAACCATGATTTTTAAAATTGACTTTGAAAAGGCGTTCGATACTCTTAACTGGAATTTTTTGATCCACATTATGACTCAAATGGGCTTCCCGGAGACTTGGATTGAATGGGTCATGGCGTGTGTCTCTTCCCTGAGAATATCAGTTTTGGTTAATGGCTCGGCGACTAACCAGTTTAGAATCGAGAAAGGTATCCGCCAAGGAGACCCTTTATCGCCGTTCCTTTTTATTATAGCCGCTGAAAGCCTCCGTGTGATGATGGAAGATGCTGTTGCCAGAAATCTGTTTAAAGGGGTCGTTATTAATAATGTTGTGTCTCCTATCTCCATTCTCCAGTTTGCCGACGATACAATTTTTCTCGGAGAGTGGACTTCGAAAAATATTTCTAATCTTTTGAGAATCCTTAGATGTTTCTACATTTGTTCGGGACTGAAAATCAACCTCTCCAAATGTAAAATATTAGGTATTAATATTAATAAAGAGAATGTTAAGGAAATGGCGAATTGGATTGGGTGTGGAGATGGTTTTTTTCCTTTCCAATACCTTGGCATGCCGGTGGGAGGCGGTTTCAGTAAAGCGAAGAATTGGGAAGGCGTGATTGATCGATTTCATCAGAAATTATCCTCCTGGAAGTCCCGCCTTCTCTCTTTCGGCGGTAGATTGATTTTATGCAAGGCTGTACTCGGTAGCCTGAGCACGTATATGTTCTCTTTATACAGGGCCCCGAGTAAAATTATTAAGAAGCTAGAGAGTATTAGATGCAATTTCTTCTGGGGAGGCTCTTCGGAAAACAGAAAAATAACCTGGGTGGCGTGGAACAAGACTATTAATTCCAAAGACAAAGGAGGGTTAAATATTGGTAGCTTACAGTCATTAAATCATGCACTATTAGTAAAATGGTGGTGGCGCTTTAAACAAGATCGTGGCTCTATGTGGAAAACTGTTATTTGCGGTATTCATGGCTTAGATGGCAATATTGGGCGTGCGGTTTCAGCGGTAAAGCGAAGAACGGTTTGGGGTAATATCGCCAATCTCAATAATTTCATTAACCTGGGCAATATTGACCTGAATAGCTTATTTTTCGAGTCCGATATTGGGTGGGAATGGGGCCTTGAAGATGATGGTCACTTCTCTGTCTCTTCATGTCGCCAAGTTCTAGATGATTCCATGCTTGTTGACCAGTCTTCTCCAACGTATTGGAATAAGTTGGTTCCGAATAAAGTTAATATTCTTTTATGGAGAGCTCGATTGGGTCGTCTTCCCACTCGATCCAATCTCAAAAGGAGGGGAATTCAATTAGGAAATGATTTATGTCCGTTATGCAACCGAGTCGAGGAGACGGAAATACATCTTTTTGGCCAATGCTCTTATGCTAAAGAGGTCTTAGCTAAGTTAAGTGAGTGGTGCCTCGATTTGCCGATTCAGACTGAGTACTTGGAGGAGAAGATGATGCAGATCGCGAGTTTGGAGAAGGTAAACAAGAACAGAGGAAGAAGGATTGGATGTATTTTCGCAGCTTTTGTATGGAAGATTTGGGGGTATAGAAATCAAATTGTTTTTTCTGGTAAAGTGTCTAGCTGTAATGTAGTTTTGGAGTTGATCAAATTAGTAGCTTTCTATTGGATGAAAGATAGAGGTAAGCTAGGCAACAATGTTTCTTGGGATGCTTGGACTATTTCACCCCTGTAGTCATTCTCCTTTGCTCTAAGCATCTTGCTTGAGCTTTCAATAATACTTCTTGCTGTTCAAAAAAAAAAAAAATTTTAACTCTCGGATAGTCCCTGTCACTGGAGTTAAGATTTTGCTTTTAATCTGTTCTAAGTTACAAAACCACTTTCTTTCTTAATTTTGACTATTTTAAGCAAAACCAAACATTATCCCTACATACAGAACACCAATGCCATATTTATTTATTTTTTTTTAAAAGGTTACTTGGATTAAAACAAAGAGGCAATGACCCTAGCAAGGAGCTAGGGGCCCAACAAACATTACAAAGTTTTTAACGCTATTTTAGGGTTTGTGACCCATAAATGTCTATCTAACACCATTTTTGGGACTCGACTATCTATCCACAAAAACGTGTCTTTTTGGACTCGTAAAAAAGTATTAAACGCCTCTTGAGACTTGTTATTAAACGTAGCTTCATTCCGATTAAACCAAATGCTATTCCAAGTAGCAATGACAACCGCCCTAATCGCATTCTTCTCCACCTTTTCTACAACTTGTGAGTCCAATTGTATTAAAATATCAACCATGGAACTTGGGTCCCTTAAAGCGAGCCCCCACCAGCCCAAAACGGAGGTCCACACCTGTTTGGCAAAGGTACATGCCCACATCGCATGAATCATGGACTCGTCATTGGTCTTACAAACATCACATGTCAACGAAGACACATTAAGCCCATTCTAAAGAGGTTTTCTTTGACAGGCAATCTATGACTTCCCACTTTCCACGCAAGAATGTTACACTTTTTCGGAATCCAATTACTCCACACATTAATTCCAATCTTCTGCTGGGTTTTTTTGCTTATGTCCTGCCTCATCTTAGAAATTTTAAATTGGCCTTTTGGACCTCCCACATAGGTCCATTCATCTGGTTTGTTGGATAACACCACTGATTGCAATTTACTAGTTAGGTTTACTGTAACGCCCCAACTTTTACCAATCATTTATATTACATAAAAGCATATTTTTCAAAATACGGCTTAACAAAAACCATTGTATTCGTTTAAATACAGCAAGGGGTGTTACAAATTTACATATCAAACAACCATGAAGTTTAAGAGAAAGGATTTAATCAAATACCAATACAAGAAAGCTGTATCCAGCTCCACTCCTTCACACTCTAGGACTTATTTTACAACTTCAAACTATCTTACATCTTCATACCTGGACCTGGAATACATGGCATAAAAATAGAATACGTAAGACAAAAATGTCTCGTGAGTTACATGAGTTTTAGACTCAAATATTAATTTCTTTTTCCAACTTTTTATACCGTTTATAGCATAAAACATTTGTCAAAACTTTATAATGGTAACATACTATAACTCTTTACTTTTCAAAATCATTTCATATCATACTTTGCAAAATAGCTTCTTTCTTACTTTCTTGGACTGGTATTATAAACTTGTTGGATTTTTATACTTAGGGCGTTAATCACCATAAGTGATACCCCAAATCTCTACAGCTAGAAAGAACAGATCAATCCTCACCATAGAAGTTGCTTAGGAGATCTACTTCGCGAAGGGGCTTTTTCCCCAGTAGACTCCATACCTAACCCGGGTAGGTGGAACATAGTTCCCTTACTAACATTGCTCGCTACAAATACCAGTCATACAAAATACTTTCTGCTTTCTTAAACATTACTTGTACACATAATGGCTAAATGCCAAGCTTTTGACTAAAACATGTTTTTACCACATTCTAGGCTATTGCCAAAGTCATACATATTTGGTTTATAACCCAAAACTCATTTTCCACATAATTGACTCATAGTCCAAAACATACTTTCAAATGTAACATTTTACTTTCCAAATGGGTTAGAAAATATTATTCTTGCATATAGTTTCACATATAAAAATTATTATATGAAAGCTGAAAATACTTACTTGCCATGTACCCCAAAATGGGAAAAATATCTCATGTACTCACCTTATAGTTCTTGAAGGGTTGACTAAGTGTTTCTTGGTTCTTTACCCTTCCATGTTGCTCAACCACTTGACTTGCACCTATATTTAATATATCATACATTAACATTTATTTCTATTGACTCTATAACTCATTAGAGTCATTATAATACTATCATGGGTCATAACAATTATATAACTTTTAAATGACCAACTTTAATTAAGTCGTATATTATACGTATTTTGCTACAGTACTCTCGGGAGGTCGTATTTTAATTCCGAAAATTTTCTGTGTCATTTTGGACCATATTGGACCTGTGTTCAAAATCTGAGGTCAAACGGACAAGTATAAGACTAAATCTCAAAATCCAATTTCACTTGGCAGGAGACTCAATGAAAAAAAAACTGGATTTTTGCCCCTGGCGTCGGGTCGTGTCGCGACCTATATGGGTCGGATCGCGATCGTGAAGTACATTGCCCATTTTGACGATTTTTCCAACTGCAGATGCACTATTCCTCACATTAAGTTCTTAATACATGACTTAATCGGTATACAATCATTCTAGGACTAAAATAACAACTTCTTTATATATTTAAACCACAAATTTACCAATTTCATCCTCTTTGCTTGAAATCATTCCCGAAAACCCATTTTTTTTCTCAAAAATCATTTTAACAGATTTTTAAGAATGGAACTGATTTCTTGCATCATTTATAACACATATGACTTAACAAAATCATAAGAATCGGTTTCAGTCCCGTAACCCATTTCTAGGGTTCTTGAGCTCAAAACCCATTTCCATGGATTTAACCACAATTTATGGTTGAAAATTCATTCCTTGTGTTGATTTGAGCTAGATAATGTGTTTGAATTCATTGATTTAACCTCACCCTCAAAATCAGAAGTTGGATTTTGCAGATTTTTCCAACAAAACTTGAAGAACGAAGCTAGGATTGTTGAATTCTTACCTTAGAAGCTTGGAATCACCAATTCCAGGTGTTGATTCTTCAATCCTTGCTTCCAACCTTCACGAACTTGCAACTAGCTTATTTCTCCAGCCCTCTAGCTCTCTCTCGAATTCTCTTCTGCATTCTATGATCATTAATGAGATATTTTCTCATTTTTATATTTTCCATCTTTGTGAAATGACACAACAGCCCCTGAACTTTCATTCCTTAAACTTTTGACACCATCATTAAGTTTGGCCACATGAAACCTTAATTCATACATTTTTAGTCCAAAAGACTAAAATATAATTCCATAGTAATTTATGAATTTGGTCAAATGACCAAATTACCCTTACAAACATAATTTCTCATAAAAATACACATAAAGCTTTAAATTACGCACAACTTATTTTACATATTTATATTTTTAATTTAGGTCGTTTCAACTACCTCCCGCTAATTAGGATTCCGTCCTCGGAATCGCTTCATAATCCACAAAATTAGGGTATCTTTTCTTCATGCTCTCCAAAGTTTCCCAAGTTAAATCCGAGCCCAATGAATGCTTCCACTTGACCAACACTAGATCAATTTCTTTGTTTCTCAACTTCTTAGTTTTTACTTCTAACATTACTTCCGGCTCTTCAACTAGTTTGTTGGGTGTTTCCACTCTTAATTCTTCTAGCGGAATGGTTAACTCTTTCTTTCCAAAGTACTTCTTAAGATAACATACATGAAATGTATCATGTATTCCTTTAAGTTCTTGTGGCAGTTCCAGTTTGAATGCTTGTAATCCAATTCTTTTCAAAATTTTGAAGGGTCCAATATATCTTGGACTCAACTTCCCTCTCTTACCGAATCTTATCACTCCCTTCCAAGGTGATACTTTTATCATCACCGAGTCACCTTCTTTTAGGTCATACGGTCTTTTCTTCAAGTTTGAGTAGCTTCTTTGGCGATCCTGTGCTGCTTTCATATTTGCTTGTATTACACCAATCTTCTCATTTGTCATTCTCACAATTTCTGGTCCAGTGATTTTTATTTCTCCAGCTTCTAACCAACACACTGGTGTTCTACACTTCCTCCCATATAAAGCTTCAAAAGGCGGCATCTTGATGCTTGAATGGTAACTGTTATTATACGAGAATTCTACTAATGGTAAATGATCATCCCAATTACCTCCAAAATCAATGGCACATGATCTTAACATATCCTCCAATGTCTGAATAGTACGTTCACTTTGTCCATCTGTTTGAGGATGATAGGCTGTACTCATCTTGATTCGGGTTCCCATCCTTTCTTGTAGAGAATCCCAAAAATTGGACGTGAATCGAGGATCTCTATCTGATACTATAGACAGTGGTGCTCCATGAAGTCTGATCACTTCATCAATGTACAACTGAGCTAGTGCTCCAAGTGGTGTAGTTTCTTTGATCGCGAGGAATAGGGCGCTTTTGGTTAGTCTATCAACAATGACCCATATACTATCGTGTCCTCTTCGCATTCTCGGCAGCCCCATGACAAAATCCATGGTTACTTCTTCCCACTTTCCTGCTGGTATCTATAATGACTGCGCTTTACCATATGGCACTTGATGTTCTGCTTTTACTTGTGCACAAGTCCCACAGTGTGATATATATTTTGCTATTCTTCTCTTCATTCCTGGCCACCAGTAATGCTGCTTCAAATCTTGATATGTTTTCGTACTTCCAGGATGTATAGAATACTTGGATTTGTGAGAATCATCCAAGACTATCTTTCTAGTTGCTCCATGTTTTGGGACCCATATGCGTCCTTTAAAAGTACGCAGCCCTTGTGTGTTTGTTTCAAACACCACCTTTTTCCCAAGCTTCTCTTTCTGAATGTTATCTTCCGTTAAAGCACCATCTTGAGCTTCTTTAATCTTTTGAATTAAAGTTGAGACTACTTCAATTCTCATAGACCTCCCTTTAACAACTTTTTCATGGATCTTTCGGCTTAGAGCATCGGCTACTATATTAGCTTTTCCTTCATGGTAGATTATTTCACAATCATAATCATTCACGAGCTCAATCTATCGCGTCTGTCTCAAATTCAATTCTTTTTGGGTGAAAAGATATTGCAGACTTTTATGATCTGTATATATCTTACATTTCGTCCCATACAGATAGTGTCTCTAAATCTTCAATGCAAATACGATTGCAGCTAACTCCAAATCATGAGTAGTGTAATGTGTCTCTAAAAGGTTTTCTGCAACCATGAACTAAATATCCTAAGTTCACATGCAACCTATAAGGATCTATGTTTTCTTCTAATTGAACATATAACAAATCCTAAAGGCCATAAGAAAATTAACTAAAAGAATAAAATTAGAGAAACCAACCTTTTAGAATTTTCTGGAAGCTGAGCAGCAAAAGTATCCTGCCTCAAATGAGATCACACCCAAGCCGAGGGGATTATGGATCGAGATTCCAGAGAGAAACAATAGAATGAGCAACTGATAATGAGGTCTAGGGGTCCCTATTTATAGGGAACCAAAGGGTAAAGCTAGAAACCCTAGCCGCAGCCCATTTTCCGGATTATGTGTACGCGCGCCGCGGCCTTTACATTTGCGCGCCGCGCGCCGCAATTCAACTATTGAATTCGTACGAATATGTACGCGCGTCGCAGCCTTTACATTTGCGCGCCGCGCGCCGCAATTCAACTATTGAATTTGTACGAATATGTACGCGCGTCGCAGCCTTTACATTGGCGCGCCGCGCGCCGCAATTCAACTATTGAATTCGTACGACTTTAATCCCTGACCTCCTGATTAATCCAATTAATGTCACAGAAATTAATCCAATTAATTTCTGATTAATTATTAATCAAAAAATATTATTTCTAATTAATATATTATCTCCATAATGTATTAACAAACAATATCTTGATTTATTAGTCATATAATAAATCAACCCTTTCTCTCTACTTAACTTTCCAACAAACCTCCAGCCATGAGGGCAACCCAAATGGACTGTGCTACTATTAATTAGGCAAATACTAATTATTAGTCATGGCTTAGACACCTAATCCAACAGTCTCCCACTTGGATAAGTCTATGACTATAATTACCAATTTAACCTCTAATTAACCAGCACTTTTAGCTTCCTAGAAACCACTGCCAAACTCTGATCTAATCAGTTCTGTCCATAGATAAGTGATCAGATGATCCTCCGTCCAACAAGATATTTTCAGACTCAAGACATGGATTAAAGTCAATCCTGGTCTGATTCACTGTTCCTCAATATCCGATTTGCATATGACTCTCAGACTACCAATTTAGTCCCGGTTGGCCAACCATTTTAGTCAACTTCAAATTCATCGAGAGGCCTACAGATATCTGTTCCCCGTTAGGGTCAAGGGACGAATAAGCTTCGACTCATATACTTATGTCTTTTACCAGACAAACCACTCACAACAATACGTTTTATAACACCGAGTTACCGATGCGTTTTCGTATTATCAATGAACAACCGTCTAGCAAATCATAACTCATATGTCTTAGCTTAAAGATCAAAAGATATTATCGTCTCAACATTGCTCGTGATGAAATCCATGAAGCAATCCATTGAGCGCGGGTTTATCCAATACTCAAATCTCCATTTCCAAGTACTCACGAATGGTGCAGCAATCCAATTGCAATGTCTAACTCCTTAGACAATCTATTACCAATTCATGACAGTCTTACTTCACACTTACTCCCAAAAAGTGTAATCGACTGTGGATATTTGAATAATCCAATTATTCAGGAAGTAAAACATGCAAAATGAAACACAATGATAAAGTATTGACAAAAGTAGTAAACCATTACTCATTAATAAATCTCTATTATTAAATCACAAGAGTCAAATACAATACATTGTTACAAGTTTCGAAACCTATCTAATTTACATAAACTTTATATCATCTCTTAATCCAATGCTCCTAGCATGCTGATTATGCTTAATCCTACTCAGAGCCTTTGTCAAGGGATCTGCAGGATTATCTTCCGATGATACCCTCCTTACCACGAGGTGACCTTCTTCTACCTTATGCCTTATGTAGTGGTACTTTCTGTCGATATGCCTGGACTTTCCATGGTCTCGCGGTTCCTTTGTCAAGGCGACCGCTCCTTCGTTATCGCAGAACAGTTCCACGGGCTCCTGAATACTCGGGACTACTCCAAGGTCACCGATGAAGTTCTTCAGCCAAGCCGTTTCCTTAGACGCTTCACTTGCTGCTATATACTCTGATTCACAAGTAGAACCAGCCACCGTATCTTGCTTGGAACTTTTCCAAGTTACTGCTCCTCCGTTCAGAAGAAATACCCAGCCAGACTGAGACCGACCACTGTCTCTATCCGTCTGAAAACTGGCATCCGTATATCCTTCAACTCTCAATGTATCACTGCCTCCAAGGACCAACACCATGTCCTTTGTCCTTCGCAGATACTTGAGTATATTCTTTACAGCTATCCAATGCGCCCTTCCAGGGTTACCCTGGTACCGACTGACCATGCTTAAGGCAAAGGCCACGTCAGGGCGAGTACACGTCATAGCGTACATGATCGATCCTACAGCCGAAGCGTAAGGTACCCGACTCATTTCAGCTATTTCTTCGTCTGTACTCGGACTTTGAGTCTTACTCAATTTTGCATTACTTTGGATAGGTAGCTCTCCCTTCTTGGAATTTTCCATACTAAACCTTTTCAGTACCTTTTCCAAGTATGTACCCTGACTAAGTCCAATTAGTCTCTTCTTCCTATCTCTCAATATTCTTATCCCGAGAATATAGGCAGCCTCTCTTAGGTCCTTCATGGCGAAACATTTCCCAAGCCAAGCCTTGACACCTTGCAAGGTTGGAATATCGTTTCCCATGAGCAGTATGTCATCGACATACAGCACCAGAAAAGTGACTATACTCCCACTAGCCTTGATATATACGCAGGACTCATCCTCGCTCCTAGAGAAACCAAACTCTTTGACTTTCTCATGGAAACAAAGATTCCAGCTGCGAGAAGCTTGCTTCAATCCATAGATTGATCTCTCAAGCTTACACACCTTATTAGGATACTTTGCATCGACAAAACCCTCTGGCTGATTCATGTAGACATCCTCAGTCAACTTTCCATTAAGGAAGGCGGTTTTGACGTCCATCTGCCAAATTTCATAGTCATGAAATGCAGCTATGGCCAGCATATTCCTAATAGACTTTATCTTGGCTACTGGTGAGAAGGTCTCGTCATAGTCAACCCCTGGGGTTTGAGTAAAGCCCTTCGCAACCAGTCTTGCCTTGAAAGTGTGTACCTTTCCGTCCATGTCGGTCTTCTTCTTGAAGATCCATTTGCACCTGACTGTCTTTCGACCCGGTACGTTGTCAACCAAGTTCCAAACTTGATTGTCATACATGGACTTGATCTCGCTATCCATGGCCTCTTTCCACTTGGCAGACTCAGGGCCCGCCACTGCTTCCTGGTAGTTAGCTGGTTCATCCAAATTTATCAGTGTCCTATCACTGACAAACGTGTCCCCATCCGAAGTTATATGGAACCCATAAAACTCGGGTGGCATGCTAACCCTACCGGAACGCCTAAGAGGTAAGGATACATCTGTCGGACCAACAGGAACTTCTTCCTCATGTTGGTTGCTAGTTTCTTCTAAGGTTGCGTCATCTGATGACTCTTGAATCTCTTCCAGATCAATGGTACTCCCACTGTCCTCTTTGAATATAAGCTCTCTCTCTCGAAAGACCGCTCGTCTAGCTACAAAGACCACGTCCTCGCTCGGTCTGTAGAATAGATATCCAAATGACTGTTTGGGATAACCAAGGAAGAAACACCTTTCGCTTCTGTCTGCGAGTTTGTCTTGAGTCTCCCGTCTAACGAAAGCCTCACAACCCCAGACCTTGATATGTGCCAACGAGGGAACTTTCCCCGTCCACATCTCATGAGGTGTTTTAGCAACCTTCTTAGTTGGGACAAGATTGAGGATATGGGCGGCAGTCTCTAAGGCATACCCCCAGAAGTGAATGGGAAGTGAAGCTCGACTCATCATGGAACGAACCATGTCCAACAGGGTTCGGTTGCGCCTTTCTGCAACACCATTCAACTGTGGTGTCCTGGGAGGTGTCAACTGCGAAACTATTCCGCATTCCTTTAGATAGTCTAGGAACTCGATACTTAGATACTCTCCGCCTCTGTCGGACCTGAGCATCTTTATCTTCCTGCCTAATTGATTCTCTACTTCGTTCTTAAACTCTTTGAACTTTTCAAAGGTGTCCGACTTGTGCTTGATCAAGTAGATATAACCGTATCTACTAAAATCGTCGGTAAAGGTCACGTAGAACCGCGTGCCATCCTTTGTGGTTGATCTGAATGGACCACACACATCCGTGTGAATGATGTCCAGCAGACCCTCACCTCTTTCAAAAGATCCTTTGAAAGGTGATTTAGTCATCTTGCCCAACAGACAAGATTCGCATACATCATCCGACCTGAGGTCGAATGATTCCAACACTCCATCCTTTTGGAGTTGGGCGATGCGTTTCTTGCTGATGTGCCCGAGCCGACTATGCCACAGACATGCCTTTTCTACAACATTGGTAGAATCAATATAATTTACACCATTTCCTAAATTGTCAACACATTCAACAGTTTCATACACACCATCACAAGGATAAGCAGTAAAAATCAAAATACCATTTTTGAAAACAGAAATCGAACCAATTTTATTATCAAAAGAAAATTGAAATCCTTGTCTGAACAATGCGTGAAATGAAATAATGTTTCTTGCCATTTCTGGCGAATAGCAACAATTAAATAACTCTATACTAACATCACTACTAAGCACTAAACTGTAAACGCCGATCTTGGTAACAGGGGACGATCTCCTATTGCCCATGATCAAGTTCAGTCTACCGTGCTCCACCTCCCTGCTTTCCTTTAGGCCCTGCAGATCAGAACAAATGTGAAAACCACATCCTGTATCAAGGACCCAAGAATTAGAATATGGTGAGTTTTTAGAGATAGTGTATATACCTGCTGTCGATGGCTTTACTTTCCCATCCTTGACATCCTGCAAGTATTTGGGGCAGCTTCTCTTCCAATGGCCCTTCTCTTTGCAGTAGAAACAGTTGGCTTCATCGGGGTTGGCCACACAAGGAATGTGGGAAGTCTTGGTTCTCGAGCCATTACTGGATGACCCGACCTGAACCTTTTCCCTCCAATTTTGCTTAGGAGGGCCCTTCATTTTCTTTCCTTTGCCACTTCCAATGGCTAGGACGGGCTGATTAACCGAGGGTACACTTTTACCCTTCATCCCGTCCTCAGCTACTCGAAGCATGCGATGCAACTCAGTCATATTAGCCTGATTGTTGTTCAAATGATAAGCCAGCCTGAACTGGTCATAAGAACTCGGTAACGAATTAAGCACTATGTCAACGGCCAACTGCTCCAGTACAGGCATCGCAAGCTTTCTAAGCCGCTCCACGTAACCTTGCATTCTTTGCACATGAGTGCAGATGGACTCTCCATCTTTAGGTTTGCTGTTCGTGAAGTCCTTGACCACTTCGCACCTCTCGATGCGCTCTTGCTTGCGGAACTTTTCCGCAAGCTCCTTGTGCATCTCAAAGGGCCAGTAGTCTTCGTATATCCTTTGCAATTTGGGGTTCATTGTGGCGATCATGATGCAGGCCACTTTGGTCGCATCATCAAAATGTTTTTGGTACAAGGAAATCTCCTCGGGAGTAGCAGTTTCAGGGTCAATATCGACAAGCTCGGTCTCGAGGACATACTCTTTGTTCTCGTACCTCAGAGCCATTTTAATATTTCTAATCCAGTCATTGTAATTTGTCCCGTTCAATTGAACCTTGGAACACAGTGAGAGGATAGAGGGAACACTGGAGTTTGAGTGGGGAGCGGATTGATCAGCAGAAGACATCTATAAAAGAAGGTAAGTTTAATTAGATACTTGTCGGTCCTTATAATAACCCAATGTAAAATAAGGCTAGGATCCAACTATAACAATTTGCAACATAGAAGAGGGATGTCGTAATCTATAAGCAAATTTTTATAAAGGTAGGCGAATGACGATTCAGCCAATTCCACCGCGGAAAAATAATCTTATTATAAATGGAATTCCTAGTTTCTTATGAGATTTATTGAACTGTTCAATAGCATGTTTAATCTCGGATATGCCCCACCGTTTGTGACTGGGATGCCGAGGATCACAAACAGGGTGTGAATAACCATGCAAATTAGCTTGGTACTCTCGGGGTCCATTATCATCTCAAATTGATGTGCCGGTAAACCACACACGCTCCATCAACAATGATAACACCCGAGACACCCATTGCCACTCTTTATGAACCCCCATTGGTATGCCGGTAAACCACACACGCTCCACCAACGTTTCATAAAGTGCAATGTGCAATTTCATGGGGTAGCATCAAATTCACTTTTTTCTTAAAGTAACTAGATTGGGATTTTGTGTAAAGGTTCTAGTACTTTGATCATTATACTTTTAATGATTATGTGGTCCTATCAAAACTGTTCGGCTAACGACCCTCCACTGATCAGGCGAGCGGTGGGTGAGAGTGTTCACCCATTAGACTGCCATTTTACAGGCAGCCTCCTTATACCCACTTTATAGACCAGCTTCGTGAATGAGGCCTACTATTGAATTGACTGACCAATTTTATCTTATACATATAGTATTAACAATTAATAACATATATAAGATGTATTTTAAAACCCTTTAAAATATTCAAGGTTTATCATTTAATTTTACCAAATTTAACAATTAAATTTTGAATTAAATTAAACCTTAAATTCGATTTAATCAATTTTAATTATCAATTAATTAAATCCAAATATTTTAAACATTTTAAAATATTTTTCTGGATTTATTCCATTAATTTCGCAATTTTAAAATTAATTAAATCCCTTTTGAATTATCCTTTAATTAACAATTAATTAAATTAATTCAAATGTAGATAGGTTTATCCAAATTAATCAAATTAATTAAAACCTATCCTAAACCCCCTAGATTTCGAATTCAAATAATGGGGTTTAAGGTTATCCATTTAATCAACAATTAAAGTTACCAAAAATAGAAAACCTTCTAAAACCCTAATAATGATTTTCGAAATAGGCAAAGGGGGGATTAGGGTTTTCAAAACCCTAATCCTAGAAATCGATCCTGATATATATTAGGGTTTATAGGCTTTAAACCCTAAAACAGTTATAGCAATTCAACAAGAAAACAAAACCTGGCTCTGATACCACTGAAAGGTTTTCTGCAACCATGAACTAAATATCCTAAGTTCACATGCAACCTATAAGGATCTATGTTTTCTTCTAATTGAACATATAACAAATCCTAAAGGCCATACGAAAATTAACTAAAAGAATAAAATTAGAGAAACCAACCTTTTAGAATTTTCTGGAAGCTGAGCAGCAAAAGTATCCTGCCTCAAATGAGATCACACCCAAGCCGAGAGGATTATGGATCGAGATTCCAGAGAGAAACAATAGAATGAGCAACTGATAATGAGGTCTAGGGGTCCCTATTTATAGGGAACCAAAGGGTAAAGCTAGAAACCCTAGCCGCAGCCCATTTTCCGGATTATGTGTACGCGCGCCGCGGCCTTTACATTTGCGCGCCGCGCGCCGCAATTCAACTATTGAATTCGTACGAATATGTACGCGCGTCGCAGCCTTTACATTTGCGCGCCGCGCGCCGCAATTCAACTATTGAATTCGTACGAATATGTACGCGCGTCGCAGCCTTTACATTGGCGCGCCGCGCGCCGCAATTCAACTATTGAATTCGTACGACTTTAATCCCTGACCTCCTGATTAATCCAATTAATGTCACAGAAATTAATCCAATTAATTTCTGATTAATTATTAATCAAACAATATTATTTCTAATTAATATATTATCTCCATAATGTATTAACAAACAATATCTTGATTTATTAGTCATATAATAAATCAACCCTTTCTCTCTACTTAACTTTCCAACAAACCTCCAGCCATGAGGGCAACCCAAATGGACTGTGCTACTATTAATTAGGCAAATACTAATTATTAGTCATGGCTTAGACACCTAATCCAACAGTCTCTGCATCCTTTAACCGTCTAGAAGCATAAGCAATGACTTTGCCTCGTTGCATAAGTACACAACCGAGACCTTTATTAGACGCATCGATGTACACTACAAAATCTTATGTGCCTTCTGGTAGAGATAATACTAGGGCTTCACATAACTTCTTTTTCAATATCTCAAAAGCTTCTTGCTGCTTTTCTCCCCATACAAACTTCACCTCTTTTCGAGTTAACTGAGTCAGTGGCACTGCTATTTTAGAAAAATCTTGAATAAACCGTCGGTAATAACCGGCTAATCCAAGAAAACTCCTGACTTCTGTAGGTGTTTTCGGTGGCTCCCACTTCATCACCGCTTCTATCTTTGCTGGGTCAACTTTAATACCTTCAGCCGAAACAACATGACCTAGAAATTGAACTTCTCGCAACCAAAAGTCGCACTTTGACAAGAAGAACATGAACCACCAGTACCACCTGAAAGAATCAATCCCATAATCCCTAGACTTCATCCTCCAATCAACCTTGTGGCACCAATCTTCAATAACAGCAGACCCAATCAAATCGAAAAAAAAAAAACATAAAAAGACCCAATTTCCTTTAAAACCAAATTCCATAGAACCATTACTATTACACCAATTCTTCCCAAGCTTCACCAATCTAAGAAGGAGCAGTCTTATGACCCTACCAAGATTGTTCCACCATTCCTTACCATTCCCATTATGTCACAAACTATATACAATAAGTGTTTACAACAAAAACCGGGGTATCTAAAAAGTTTTCAAGACATATAAAACAAGTCCCAAGTCCACAGTCCATATCTATCCAGCTAACCCTCCGTGATGTGTTTTCCACGACCTGCATTACCAGAACTTAACACAAACAACAATAACAAACAAATTATGAGCTTTGAAAGCTCAGTGAGAAGGTTATTCAGGTTTATAAATCATTCAAATAATTATCAAGACTTCCACAATCAACTCACTATCTCCAATTCAATGACTATCTCAATCATTTAATGTACTCAATTAAACTAGGTAATTATGTCAAACAAAGGATTCTCCACCCTGTTTAACTCGTGTAGAATTTATTATCTCAACCAAATCAAGATATACAATAATTCAATTTAGATGTAGTTAAATCATTCATAATGAATTATAACTACTCACCTGATGTCTGTTCAGTCAGTGGTCCACCCGTGCCTCGTGTATCTCTTTCCCTCCTCTGTGTATCTGCTCAAACAACATCACATATCATAATTCAGCATTCCCAAAACAATTTAACCACATCTAACTCATTAGATCAAGAATCAATAGCTAATAAGGATCACAACTATGAACATCACATATTATGACTTCAAGACTTCCAAGATTTGCGGTTTTTACCAAATCAACCGTTAAAACTTCGCAATAATCGTAATAGAAGCTCAATACAACACATATTAACTACCTACTAATAACTCATAAGCTAATTTAAAACAAAAACTCAGATTCAAGAACATAGGGTTTAGAACCCTAAAACCACAAATCACTAACCTCGAATTCAAGGACTCAATAACACATTTCGGATGTTAAATCCAACTTCCCCAACCTTCCTTAAGCAAAACCATCAACCAAAGTGATCAATTTTTATGCCCCTAGGTCTGAAAATCGTTTTTTAGAAGTTTGTAGTTCGTGAAATGGGTTAAATGAGGGCAAAAACGTATTTATACCCGCACCGAACCCGACCCGGGCTGTCAAACCCGCCCCGAGTTTTGATCCGTAAATCACCGCCTCAGACCCAGCGTAGCACGGTCCGGGTTTTGTGACCCGACCCGGGTTTCTGCTGAACACGACCCGGGTTTTGTTGATTTTCATTTTCCTTTGTTTCTTTTATCTCTTTTAGCATTCTACTTTTCTTTGATTAATTTTTAAACATCGTAACTCACGTTTTAACTCATCTAAGCTCGTTTATATTAAAATTTTTGTATCACCCATTGTTACACTTCATTATTATTATCCATTATGTACACAATTATGATTTTCTTTATTGGTTATGATTCTTGCGATAAAAAATGTTTCAAATTTTTAGTCCATCTCTTTCGCCTAAGTGATTAGTTATTATAAAGTTATTGTAACTCCATTATGAGATGTCATTGTTTGAATTTAATGACTAAAACTAACGAATATCAATGAATAATTCCATTATGTGTTGTCCTTGTTTGAATTTAAGTTCATACTGTCTTGTCATTGTCATATTTATAGAATATTTCACTAATGAATAAGCATGTTTTGCATTTTGTATATACAAATTGATACGAAATTCTTTAATAATGACTAAAAAAGTTTGACATTCTTCAAGAATACGACATTAATGACTGAGAGTAATGAACTAACAATGTTGCTCGATGAATAACAATGATGAAAAGAGGATGAACATGTCAAGGGAAATGATAAATGAATTGTATAGAATGGAATAAAAACAAATAACTACAGTCTTGTGTGTTTATAACAACGTGCCTAAATAATATAACCAAGAGAAAAATGAAATAAAAGGACCACCATTAAATCGTTTAAATAATTAGTAGCACGAAGTGGGGAAAATATTACACCTATTTATCATTGTCCGAAAATTTCTCTTATCATGATTAACCATATGTTTGCAAATGTGACACATTCTGTTTCACTTCTCACCTTCATTTACCAGCATCTGTTTTTTTACTTAAATTTGTTTGTCACGACTACGACACTATTTGTTTATGATATTAGAAGGATTCCCAATCCCACATTACTTTGGGAGTGTAACACCTAGAACCTATTTAAAATGATATTTCTTGTTCATCATATCCTTAGATAACGAATAAACGCCATACTTCATTTTTCAACTTATTTTTCTCCTCAAAGTACTCATGCAGCTTCACATTATCATGACTCAAAAAAGAAACACAATAATCAATGGTGGAAAAAATAGCAATTGCAATTTTGTCAACATGTCCATCCATCTTAGAAATTTTAATTGTTGCCTCAATAATTTTGGAGGAATTATATATCTACTCCAACACCTCAATATCTATTGTTCGAGAATTTTTTTTCCATGACCATAGTACTCGATAACATAAAAGATGTTTCTGTATATTACTCCAACATGTTCAAAATGAATATAATTACACGAGACCAAACCTTCATTGTTGTGATGAGTAACATGCATTTTTTGTGTAAAATCACGAAATTTTAATAGTAATTGCTATGGTTATGATAATATTTTTACGTTGAATTTTGAATTGTTTAGAATATTATGATAATGATATTGTTTAACTAAATTTCCATCGTCAACAATTTTCCTTTTCCTTGTGCTAATGATTTTCTTATTCTTCAATACGAAAACATGTCAACAGCTTTAATAGAATTGAAATTCTAAATCAAGTGGGTATTTTTCGACTAAAAGTCTCTTCTTGAACTTGATAAAATATTTTATGTGTATGCTTTGGGTGCATTTGGTTCGTATAGAAGATTTGTCAACATCTTTGTATAAGTTATTGTAGTTGTGGAATTAGAAGCATATTGATTATGCCTCTATCTTTCCATTGTCGAGTCAAACGTCATCATAAAATTTATGAGATTGATCCCGTTAGTGTACGGTTCTGAAAAGACCAATTCTTACTTTTTGAAAATAATGTGGCTTTTATCAAACAAGGCATTGTAACATTCTTGAAAAAAAAATGCAGGAATTCATAAAATTCATGAACTAAACATCTTTCTCAACCACTTATTATCCAAAAGATTAAAATCTTTGATCAAGATTTCCCATCCAGCTTCAAACTCTAATTCATCAATTTTCGCATTCCATATCAAGCTATTATATTGTTTCTTAAATACTGAATTATTTGCAACTTCCATAGATAACTAACTAATAAAATAAAAAATAAATATATATTTTGATTAAAACATTAATACCATATATTTTTGAATTGACAAAACAAAGAACAATAGAAATGAATAAGTTAATCATCAAAAATATAATTGTGTACAAAATGTTCACACACACACACATACACACACACACACACACACACACACATATATATATATATATATATATATATATATATATATATATATATATATATATATATATATATATTGTTAATATATCTTCATTGATAATTTTGTTGTTATATGCCACATATATAACTGACGATGGGAGAGTGGTGGGACTTGTTGAATCGGTCTTTTTATACGTGAATGTTAATGAAGTTTGAATAAAAAATTAAAGAAAGGTAAATAATAATATTATTAAAGGCAAATTGCTAAAAAGCCACTATGTTCACATAAAAATTTGATTTTGACACTGTATTTTTTTTGCAATTAAGTCACCAAGTTTTCTAATTTGTTGCAATTTTGATCAATTGACCGATCATCTCGGTTGCCAACTGACGTGGTATGGTGATGTGTCAGTATTTGTTGACGTGGTACTGGCGTTGCATGATGATATTTTCTATTTTAGCTAAAAAAATTCTTTTATTTTTACGTATTTGACTATTAAGATTAATAATGACCCAATTAACAAATCCATATATATATATATATATATATATATATATATATATATATATATATATATATATATATATATATATATATATATATATATATATATATATATATATATATATATATATATATATATATATATATATATATATATATATATATATATATATATATATATATATATATATATATAAACCATAATTAACACTTCTACTAAATATATATTTTACATTTTTAACATAATTATCAATAGATACTATATACAATCACTGCATATCATCTTACTTTCAAATCAATTTTTAAAAGTTTGCTTTAAATTTCGTTCTATAATTATCAGTATATAGTATACACAATCACCGTAAATCATCTTACTTTCAAAATATTGTATTTGTATCCTTAAAAAACTTAATAAAATACAAAATGTTTGCAGTCTGCAAGAAAAAAAAATGATTGTTTGTTTTTTAAAGTCTACAAACTGCTAAAATAAACTAATATATATATATATATATATATATATATATATATATATATATATATATATATATATATATATATATATATATATATATATATATATATATATATATATATATATATATATATATATATATATATATATATATATATATATATATATATATATGGGCTAATAACATAAAAACTACTACAGTTTGGTTAAAATCCGGTTTAAGCACTATATTATTTTTTGTTCTAAAAAAACCACTCATACTTTAAAAAAAAAATTTGTAAAAACCACTCATATTTTCAAAAAGATACATTGCGACCACTATAAGAAATGAAAGTCATGATTGTATGTTGCCAAATCGGAACACTTCTTACCCCCGTCGCATTCAAAATTTAGTGGATTCAATTGGACACCATATGAATTCACAACGTGGCCGAAGAGTTGTAGTTACGAAAACTAAAATTATATGTAGACAACATTATGTATCATTTTCACTGCAATGAAGTTCCAATATTTGCTTAAAATGTCGATATAAAACTTTTCACATAACCTTTCGATGAAAAAAATCGTTAAAAATTATAAAATAAAATGAACAGTGGTCAATTTGAATTTTTTTTGAAAGTATGAGTGGTTTTTATGGAACAAAAAGAAATATAGTGGTTAAACCAGAATTTTGCTCAAATTATGATGGTTTTTATGTTATTAACCCTATATATATATATATATATATATATATATATATATATATATATATATATATATATATATATATATATATATATATATATATATATATATATATATATATATATATATATATATATATATATATATATATATATATATATATATATATATATATATATATATATATATATATATATATATATATAGACTTTGGTTTTTTAAAAAGATAAAATAAAATAATAAAAAAACAAAATAGATTAAATACGAGGGTGTGCAAACCTATTTAGATATCGGTCTTTTAAAAAATAAACAATTTGCAATGAAAAGGTTTGTCCGCCCGCAAACATAAGTAGGGTTGTAAACGAACCGAACGAACACGAACGAGGGATTGTTCATGATCGTTCGTTTAAGTTATCCGAACAAACGAACGAACAAGAACGGATAAATGAACGAATTTTCTTGTTCATGTTCGTTCATTTAACAAATTATCTTGTTCATGAACGTTCGTTTATGTTCGTGAACATACTAAACGAACAAACATAAACGAACAGAGATAAATAAACACAATTGAACATATATGAATATAAACGAACACATAATATTGTAATGTAATCAAATAAAATTGAACATATATGAACATGAAATGAACTTAAATTAACAAACATAAACGAACAACATAAACGAACGTTCACGAACATAATTGAACGAACGAGACCATTGTTCATGTTCATTCGTTTAACTAAACGAACGAGAATTTGTGTTCATGTTCGTTCATTTATTAAATAAACGAACATAAACGAAGTTCCCGCTGACTAATTCACGAACGGTTCGTCGAACGTTCAGTTCGTTTACAGCCCTAAACATAAGTGCCCAAGAAGATCTTCTAACAAAAAAAACGCCCTCATAATCATTACTAAAAACAAATACGCCTGCATCTATAAATGTAACGACCTAAATAATACACATTCAATTTTAATGTTAAAATCAGAGTTTACGGAGAACGGTCCTAATTTTTTTTATCAATCAATCATTCAAAAAACATAAAGTAGTGCATCATTGGGTTTACAATTCGGTGTACAATAGTCACTGTTAAAGCATCACATATTGCTATACTACAAAATAAATCAAATTCATTCTATTTCTTGTGTCTCGGGTTCACTAGTGGGTAAACTAGTGCAAAAATTCCTCTAACTCTATCATATTCTTGGCCTTCAATTCCTGGATACATGTCATAACAACCACCATAAAAGAAATGATACAAATTGTCTTGTGAGTACATAATCTAACGTCACATGATATTATAATTTGTTAAAAATAATGAAATAAAAATGTATCCAAACATTCATCACACAACCAACCACTTCTACTTGGGCCGAATCGGTCCCTTCCCCAAGTCTCGCCCAATTGAGGTCGTTCCTTAATTGTTTCATCTTGCATGAGGCCTGTCCCCAATTGATCTATTGCGATTAAGGCCATCCTTTAAACCACCGAGGTCAATCCTCGTCATGGTCACATGGGCATCACACGCCCTCATCCCCCCATGAGATGTATGTCTAAACATACTCTCTCCTTGATCCAACCATTAACCTAGGAATATTAGGCACATATTCTACCAAAGTAATTTACACACACATAATAACCACAATACTATATCATGGCAATAGATTTGATAATTTCACATAACATTTTGACATGTATCTGATGGTTGGGGTATCATGTATTCACCTTGGCTTGGTTGGATTGTCAAGAAAAAACCCTTGCTTTGAATGCTCCCGATCTTCCCTCTTCTCATCCTTGAGTTCTTATCTCATCAACATATTGTCTTATGTGTTTATTGTAACAATTACTCCATTTATCCATCTTTATGCGTGTTTGCCCCCATTAAGTCCTATGACTTAATCCATTAAGACTTTATCATTAGCTTAACTAAACCAATATCAAAATTAAAATTTCTAAACCATAATCCATTTCTTACATCATTTTCCAACTATTATCAACACTTTTTCTCCACATGGGGTTTCAACCCTAGGATCATTGCCATGACATAATTTCTCACTCTTATACACTAGCATTACTAGATATAACTTTGATAACCATCTAAGAGTTATTGCAATATCATAATCTCATCATTTATCTAAAGCCTAAACTTTAGGGTTGAGTGGATTTCTCACACATAAGATGTAAAGCAACACACATAAAGCATTAAGTTGGAGTTCTTACCCTTGTATGATCACTTGAAGCTAATTCCCTTTGGAGATGCCTTTAATTATTGAAGAACCCACCAACACACACTAAAACCCAAAGAACACACACACTAATCTTTGAGAGAGAGAGAGTTGGGGAAATGTTCTAGTGACTTTTGGGGTGAAAAACCTTCTTAAAACTGACTTCTTATCGGGTCAAATAGAGACCTATTGGGTCAACCCACATTTATTTGAGCTGGACCAATGAAATGGAGACAAATATCTGATGGGCCGAGATAATGTCGCTATCTATCCCAGGTCGTGTCACTATTAACTGTTGCATCACGATCTCGAACCCCATTCGCAACATTGCGGTCGTTATTCTCCCACCTTAGCGTCGTTAAATTTATGTCATTGTTTAACGTCAAAATCCCTTACACCAAGTGCAGGGCAACTTACTTCAAAAAATCACGTATAGAATAGCAACTTACTCTTAATAGCATCGCGACCCTTATATGGCCGCTCTCTATAAAATGGGCAGGAACCTCATGTCCCAACTAAAATTTGTAACTCGAACGGTACCAAACCATTGGACCTGAAATTTAACACCATGTCTAAAACACATATTATAGTGCATCCAAATCATAAAATCCCGATACTACATCATTTTCGTCATAATTGACCTTACTACCCCTATGGTCTAATTCTACATTTATGATGCAAACTTAAAACATAAGTTTAAACTTGCATGAAGGCGCAGTTCTTACAATTCTACCCCCTTAAGAAGATTCGTCCTCGGAATCTTATCATAGTCTACGTAATCCGGATACCGCTTCATCGTCTCTTCATTTGTCTCCCACGTCAAATTAGGTCCAAGCGAATGTTTCCATCTGACAAGCACCAATTATATTTCCTTGTTTCTCAACCTCTTTGTCTTAGCTTCAAGTATGGCGTCAGGCTCCTCAACTAAGCGGTCTGGGGCTTCAACCCTCAAATCCTTCAAGGGAATTAAATTTTCCCGTGTACCATGAAATTTCTTCAAGTAGCATACATGGAATGTGTCATGGACTCCTTGTAGTTCCATCGGTATTTCCAGTATGAATTTGCATTCCCACTTTCTTAATGATCTTAAAAGGACCAATGTATCGAGGACTTAAGTAGCCTTTTTTACCGAACTTCATTACACCTTTCCATGGTGACACTTTCAACATCACCAAATCTCCCACTTCCATGTCAAACGATTTCTTCTTCAGTTTCGAGTAACTTCTTTGTCTATCTTGAGACACTTTAATATTTGACTGGATTACTTTGATATTTTCATTGGTTATTCAAACATACAAAAATTCATAATTTTTTTATTATTTACGGTTAATGATGGATATTGATGTAATTTTACCACAAAAAAATTTATGTTACTGTATTTACTGTTTAATAATCTCAATTTTTCATTTAATTGTGAACATTATAAAAAGTATTAAAAAATAAAATTTATGTTTAATATATTTTAATAAACAAATATAGAAAATACAAATAAAAAAAACTAAAATTATATTTGATGACTTAGAATGGCTTTAGAAAACTTTTTCCTATTATAACTCTCATATTTTGATATCTCAATAGTACTTTCTTAAATTTGGGCCAAGTATAATTTGATTTGTGGGTTTTCTTATGAATTGTTGTACATGTATAAAGGCCTCTTATTGAATACTGATGGTCGTACTTTTTAGAATTTTAGTCATCAAATAAACTACTTATACAACACTGATATAAATACATTAAGAAAATCAATGACTACATTAAACGGTCCTCCACCAACAAGGGTTTTAAATAAGAAATAGTCGGTGTGCCGTGTGCGTGCATTTTTTTCCTTCTAAACTTATATTATATAAAAAACGTATAAATAGTAGTTACCGCTTTTAATAAATGATTAACAATCAGAGTTAAAAATACAACAACATATGATTGATATTTCGGAGAATTTACTTAGATATTAGGTACATTTTTCATTCAGAAAACTTTTTATGAGCGCAAGTATGTTGAAGAGATTCAGGTAAATAAAATGTATATTTAAAAACCCGATGGATCAAAAGTTTGAATGGTTGAAGTTGGTACTTTTTATGTCCCATTAATCCATAAAAACTCTCTTAAGTTGACCATGTCGGTTTTGGGATTGAATCAATAAATCATATTTAAAGAAAAAACGGCCTAAATTAATAAATATGATTAACTATTTGCAAGTTATTCTATTTAACTCACGGATTAACTATTTGCATCACTACAAAATTGATGTGATTTCTGTAGTAATATTCGTGAAACTTCAAGAGGTTAACAATTGTTTTAATGAAGTAAACACATCATTTATTTTTTGTGAAATTTATTAGGATTTATTTCATAAAAAACCTTATATTTTCAACTTTTTTCTGTATAAACCTAAAACTTTATTTTTTTTCAAAAAATACCTAAATTTTGGATAAACTTTTTAATTTAGACCATTAACCGGTTTTACAGGTTATACATATTTTTTTTTAGAAAAAACCCTAATTTCTTTTCTTTTTTCCGAAAAAAACCCTCAATTTCAGTGATTTTTTCACAAAGAAATTTTTTTCTTCGTTTTTGTAATTGACATAACTTTCACATACGATGTCCAAATTCTACGAACTTTATATCCCTGGAAAGGTCGTAAGTAATACTACAACTTTGTTTTACTGACTTTTGTTTGAATATGTTCAGATATTTCACTACACTGCTTGTTTTCTTATAATAGTTGTATCTTTTGCATACGAGCTCCGTTTTCGACGTTCTATAAGTCGACGGATTCGTAAACACGAATACATCGTGTAATGAATATTATTTAAACCAAAATATTATTTGTATGATTTATCGAATTTTACGATACTGTAGTCTATTATTCGAAATTATAGCGTTTACTCAATAATTGATTCGAAATAGCGTATTGTAGTATTATAATTTCCAATAATACATTAGGAAAGTTTTAAAAATTACATTTCAACGTATTATCCTAATTTGCGCTCTGGTTGACCTTTGTTGATCAAATTTGACGGATGTCACTGACGAGGTCGCAAGAAAGGGACGACGTGGCACTTATGTGGTTGGAGTTTGAACGGTACAATTTAAACCTTCACGAGCGGATGGAATTTGAAAAGAAAAAGCTTACGAAGACAAACAATGAGCCCGCCATGATCGACAACGAGCCTGTGAATAAAAACAACGACTAAAAGACATAAAGTTTTTGTCGTCGAATCAAGAGGAGGGTCTTGAAGGGGAAGCACTCGAGATGGTTTAAAAATACAAAGCTGATATGAAAGATATTGGTCGTGGTTTCGTTTTTTTTATGTTTGTGGTTTGTCGTATTTTTTGATTTGTAATTTGTCGTTTTAGTTTATGTTTGTCGTTTTAGTTTATGTTTCTAATTTGTCATTTGGATATCTTATATGAAAGATATGCCAACTACAAAAACGAAGAAAAATAATTTTCTTTGTGAAAAAATCCCTGAAAAATCGTTTAACTTGCGGATAAACTCGTAAATGGCCTAAATTAAAAAGTTTTATGAAAACAAAAAAATTGAGGGTTTTTTCGTAAAAAAAAAAGAAAAAAAAATTGGGGTCTTTTAGTCGACGACAAAAACTTTATGTCTTTTAGTCGTTGTTTTTTCTTCGCGGGCTCGTTGTTGATCATGGCAGGATCGTTGTTTGTCTTCATAAGCCTTTTTATTTCAAATTTCATACGCTTGTGAAGGTTTAAATTGTACCATTCAAACTCTAACCACAAAAGTGCCACGTCGTCGCTTTCTTGCGACCCCGTCTGTGACATCCGTCAAATTTGGTCAACAAAAGTCAACAAATGTCAACCAGAGCGCAAATTAGGATAATATGTTCAAATGTAATTTTCATAACTTTCCTAATGTATTATTGGAAATTATAATACTAAAATACGATATTTCAAATCAATTATCGACTAACGATATAATTTCGAATAATAGACTACAGTAGCGTAAAATTCGATAAATCATACAAATAATATTTTGGTTTAAATAATATTCATTACACGATGTATTCGTGTTTACGAATCCGTCGACTTATAGAACGTCGAAAACGGAGCTCGTATGCAAAAGATACAACTATTATAAGAAAACAAGCCGGTGTAGCGAAATATCTGAACATATTCAAACAATAGTCAGTAAAGCAAAGTTGTAGTATTACTTACGACTTTTCCAGGGATATAAAGTTCGTAAAATTTGGACATCGTATATGAAAGTTATGTCAGTTACAAAAACGAATAAAAAAATTTCTTTGTGAAAAAAAACTGAAATTGAGGGTTTTTTTCGGAAAAAAGAAAAGAAATTAGGGTTTTTTCTGGAAAAAAAAAGTATGTATAACCTGTAAAACCGGGGGTAAAGGGTCTAAATTAAAAAGTTTATCCAAAATTTAGGTCTTTTTTGAAAAAAAAATAAAGTTCTAGGTTTAAACAGAAAAAAGTTGAAAATGTAAGGCTTTTTATGAAATAAACCCAATTCATTATGCCTGTGTAAGTCTTTTTATGCATGTAAGGTGGATAACCTACTCAAAATGGCTAAATTTTATGTTAAAGTGTCTTCATAATGACCTTAAAAATGTTAAGACAAATATTCAAAATTATATCGTGGATGTAATTTGAGATACAATACTTAATAACTTGAAGAGATTTTGAAGCTTGATAAATATGATGATCGAAACCGATCGCAAACGAATGTGAACTAACAAAAGTTAAAATGGATTCAATCCCTTTTATAAAATGGATATCGTGGATGTAAGTTGAGATACAACACTTAATAACTTGAAGAGATTTTCAATCCCTTTTATAAAATGGATTCAAATTTAACAGATGGTCATAAATTTTCAAAAATTAAAACTGATGAAATATGCCAATATTTAAATACTAATCAATCAAGTGATTTTCAAAAATCACAATAGCCATGTGAACTAACAAAAGTAAATCGAAAAATAAACGAAAACTAAGAAAAACTGAATTTTAAAGCCTTAAACAGTGAAATTTGAGTATCGGCCAAGAGGAACATCACCTTTGCCATTTTTAGGAACTACAGTCTGTTAAGAACTTTTCCACGATATAATGGAGACCTCGAAACTCCCAGCTTGTCAAAAGTTATGTCATTTCAATACGACTTATTTTGCACATTTGTTTTTTTCTCACTGCTCATAAAGACTACTAACAGGTGTTCTATATGCTCATAAACACTACTAACAGGTGTTCTATATGCTCCGCATCATAAACACATTGGTCATTCATCTCACCAAAATTTCTTTCTTATCTTTTAATGTTATGTGCAATCCATTTTTAAGTATGATGTAAAAATCATTATTATATCCTATGAACAAAACAATTTAATGTAGTTACCTTTTCACTATATTTTGGACTTTGTTTCATAACAAATACTTTTAGTTTTATATATCTAACTAGTTATCATTAAACATGAATCAGAATTTAATTTTTGTTAACATCGGTCGAAAGTCGAAACTCGAAAATGACATGAATCATGAACTCTCAATGTCTACATTATGAGGTTGGGTTATTTGCTCCCTTAGCGATAGAAGCCTTGGCCCATCTTGTAACCTGTTATCTAGCACCCCAACTTTCATCTAGACAATTGCCATCATACATAGCCCCAAAGTGAACCCAAAATGAAAGCTATATTGACAAAGATGGGGTGCCTAAGTTTGTCAAATATGACAAACTTGTTAAAATCGTCTAATTAAATTCATTTGTTGAAAATATTATATTGTTATTATAATAAGATTTTTTTTAACTATAGTTAATATATTAATTGTTTAGTAAGTATTGGAAAAAAAGTGCTTGTGGGTTAATTTAATCCCTTTTTGGATCGTACTAAAAGTTTACGTATTGGCACAAACTCATTTTTAACATCAGAATTCAGAAAAGTTACAAATGAAGTATGTCAACTGTGTTAATAAATTTTCACATTAATCGATTTAATGTGAAATCATATATAATATTAACATATAGGATCTTATTGAATAACAATATTCAACGATAACCAAAACTATTAACCGATTAAAACCGTTAATAGAAATCATCCTAACCAAAAATCAATGGCTACCAAAATACATTAATCGCTTGATATAGTTGTGATATTTTTGGTCTATAACGAACAAAACCAGCTGATACACGAGGAGCTAGAGGGCAAAAACAAGAGTTACGTAAAGGAAAGAAATAAATATGGATTGCATAACCACCTGTTCCAATATATTTTGTATTTTTTTGCATCAATTACTAACCAAAAAAATACATAAAAACAATATCGTCAAGATTATTCTTCTTGTCGGATATAGGCTTATAGCCGTTCCAAGCACAAAGTTCTTTCCAATAGTTTTAATTTTAGATAACTGAATTTCTTGAGAAAAGGTTGAAGCCCAACAATTAATTGTTTCTATTTTTCTAGATTGGTTATGAAAGATTTTTTTTAATATGTTGGGCATGAAACAAAAGAAATTATTCCGTTTAGAAATTTATCGGTAGATATATTCTTTAAATCCAGTCTCCTCAACAAGAGATATTTTTGTTTTTTTTATGAGTTTTATACCGTTATTATTTTAATTTATTATTTATTATTAATAGTAGTTAAATGATGATATTTTGTCATCTATATTTTATTTTTTACATATACTTTTATTACCATTTACTAAATAACAGAACAATATGTCGAGTGTCTTGGATAACATGTTAAAATATTTTGTTATAGTTTTGTAACTGTTGTTTTTATCTAAACATTACAGTTTTAGAAAAATACAAAAAGAAAATAAGTATCAATAATACAATCTAACGTATTTTGACTCACAAATCAAAATTAAACATAAGGATATAAAAACATATACAGGTGTATCGAAACCTCAATAAAAACTAAAAGATAAAAGGTAAAGTTCAAGGAATATATATACAGAAAAAGTTTAACATGCATAATATAACATGCAAATTCAACTTAATCGGTAACGAGTTATATCCGGTCACAAGTAGATAGAACATAAAAATGTTGTTTAAAAACCCATAATTAACAAAAGATACTTGACCAGTTTGAGACTTTGAGTGAACAATAATAATTGATTTCTGAATTTCAGTTTTTTCATTTTGATTTTACTTTTTTGACATATTATAGAAAAACTATATAGAGTAACTTATTTTTAGGTAAATAAATGAAAACTATGGTCTCTACGGTTGAGCTTTTTCCTTATTATTGGAAGGCTTTATCTCGATTATATGTATATAGACACGAGTTTATTTATCATATTTTATTTGTTAATTTGATAATACGGAGTATGAACAACATGGGAAATTATTTAATAAAATATTTTACTTACATTAAAAAACAATAGAAAAACCATTATTTAGCGTCAAAGTTATTGATATAAAAATTTTATTACTTGTACTAAAAGTTTACGTATTGGCACAAACTCATTTTTAACATCAGAATTTAGAAGGAGGTTACAAATGAAGTATGTCCAACTGTGTTAATAAATTTTCACATTAATTGATTTAATGTGAAATCATATAGACTATTAACATAGGATCTTATTAAATAACATTTCCACTAGACAACAAAGATATTTTAAGTTCATATTAGATACAAATTTTATTATCAAATTTAGTCATGTTTTCTAAATGTTTAATATTGAATATCGTTATAGTGCATATAGAATAATAATTTAAATCAATATTTTAGAAAATGAATCACTATATCAGATTAATTATATTGCATCATTATGTTACACATTGTTATTTTACCGAATGTCTATTATAATCTCTATGCTATATGGAAAGATAATAAGCTTATGCAACTAACCTACCAAACTCCTTTTGCAATTTGTACGCCTGTTAAAAATAAATTTAAAAAAAAAGGAACAAGACACAACGTCATCAAACATCTCTGACTTCTTAGTTTTCACCACTCCAAAAATTTGGTTGTTTCTGAACTTCCACGTCACCAAAAGGAAATAATAGCAACCGGATCAAAACACTTCTTCTGTATCAACAAAATAATCAAACTCTCCGACCAACATATAAGTGCATCAATCGTCATAATAATTGACATATCAACCCCACCACTTGACTATCATATTCCAAAGACCCTTAATATGGGAGCACTCAACAAACAAATGCACCACTGACTCTACTTCCTCCAAACAAATAGGACAAATAATGGAAATCAGAAACAACCAAAATTTTGGAGTGGTGAAAACTAAGAAGTTAGAGTTGTTTGATGAGGTTGGGTCAATACCTTTGTCACTTAAGTTTGACCTTGTAGGAATGCAAGATAGACCAATACGCCAAAGAAGAATAGTCAAAATGATTTGAACAAGATTGTTCCATCTAGTTAAAACAAGCGCAGTGGGTAAAGAACCACTGTCCAAAAAGGATCTAGTTAAAGACACCAAAAAATCACCAGAAAATCCCAACGACCACTCTAACCGAACCTGCATCTCTGAAAACTCGTACAAAAACAATGTCAATTTCTTATTTCTTAATCTTTTAGTCTTCGCTTCAAGGACATCTTGCGATTTTCATCAACTTGTTGAAAGACTTAACTTTTAAATCGGTGGAATAGTATCATCATTATTTCCAAAATACTTTTTCAAATAAGATACATGAAAAATATAATGCATTCTTTAAGATCCAAAGGTATATCAATATTGAAGCCTTGTGATCCCACTTTCTTTTATATCCCACTTTCTTTTATATCTTGAATGGTTACATATCTTGGACTTAGTTTACATTTCTTTGCAAATCTCATAACACCTTTCCAAGATGATACCTTTAACATGACCAAACATCCTATTTTCATATAAAATGGTCTTTTTCAAGTTTGAGTGACTCATTTTCCTATTTTAAGACTCTTTCATATTTTTTTGGGTCACCTTTATATTTTGATCTGTCAATCTTACTATTTTTAAGCTCGGAAGCTTCTTTTCTCCAACTTATAACCAACAAAAGGTGTTTTACACTTTCCTTGATACAAATCCTCAAAAGGTGGCATTCTGATGCTTGAATGGTAACTATTATTGTAAGTGTTATGATTTTATTGATGATAAATGCTATACAATTTATTTACTACACTCACAATATGTCGGCTCACACACTATGTTGACATATATTGGTTACAATCTGGAGAGGTATTTATAGTGGATAAGAAGATCTAATTGAATGGTGACAAATCATCTACAACCATGCTTTCTGCATCCTCCACCTCTGATAGGTCAGGTCATGGGTCATGCAATATAGAATGCGTTTATGCTCCTACATGTATCCCATGTCAGACCTTGTGATCAGTGTTAAGAGACCTTTAAGAGATAAATCCTTCGACATTGAACTTATTTTCTGTTCTGCTAAAGTTGCTTCTCCAACACCTCTGACCATCGCTTCAGTTATTGAACTAGCTCACGACTCCTGATCTATTTGGTGCTAAATTCCTATGGGTTCTCGATCCCTTGTGAACTCCTGTGTTAGAATATGGAGGCTTGGAGTGTGAAAATTTAGTCAAAAATATGGGGAAACACACATGTGGGAAACAAAAACATGTTCTCACTTGCCAACCATAGCCTCTTCTTTTGATTTCACAATTTTCATTTCACATTAGCTCCCATGCCTATAAATACAAGGCTTTGAGAAGCAAACCAATGCACCACACAAACACAAACACACAACAAACACAAATAGATAGATAGATATATCAATAGCCTTTTGTGCAGAGTCCAGTTTGGCAGCCAAAAGTGCGAGTGATATTTTCTTGTGAGTGGTCAGACTACAAGTGCAATTTAGCCTTGTATGATTGTAGTGTTTTCTTGGTGTTAATAAAACTCTCTCTCGTTCGCCCGTGGACGTAGGTCGTGATCCCGTGACCGAACCACGTTAAATATTGTGTTCCGATTTTACATTTTCGTTTACCGTTTATTTCGGTAATTTTATCCCGCTCGTGTCACCGAAATCAAATATCGATTTGTTTGAAGTGCTTAACTCGTTTTGTTATATCCCAACAAACTGGTATCAGAGCTCCGGGTTTAAAGGAAGTCGTATCTCGCGTATGCTCTGTGGTTGCAGCTTAGTCTGATCTTCCACATCAGAAACGAGGTCTCGATTGGCCTTATAAAATATTGTTTTTTTTTGCTATGGCTGAAGATGGGAGAGTTAAGATCGACAAATTCGATGGTCACGATTTCGGTTTCTGGAAAATGCAAATCGAAGACTATCTTTACCAAAAAGGGTTACATGAACCTCTGTCTGAAGAGAAGCCTTTTCACATGAGGCCGGAGGATTGGGAATTGTTAGACCGGCAGGCTCTTGGTGTGGTGAGGTTGTCATTGGCAAAGAACGTTGCTTACAACATTGTAAATGTGAAGACAACTCATGGGTTGATCAAGGCGCTATCTGACATGTACGAGAAACCCTCGGCGTCGAATAAAGTTTTTCTGATCAGACAGTTGGTAAATTTGAAGATGATGGAGGGTAGTTCAGTAACTGATCATATAAATGAATTCAATTCAATATTGTCGAGGTTAATATCGGTTGATATTAAATTTGAAGATGAAGTTCAGGCATTGCTGCTACTATCATCTTTGCCTGAAAGTTGGTCCGGTACGGTTACAGCAGTCAGCAGTTCAGTCGGAGGTGCTAAGCTGACGTTCGAAAGCATTCGAAATTTAATCCTTAGTGAGGATGTGCGCAGATGGAGTATCGGGGAATCTTCCAGTAGTCTTCTAAGCGCTGAAGACAGGGGAAGGAAGTCCAACAGAGGAGGCGGTGGTAGAGGAAGATCAAAGTCGAGAAAGAGAGGTCAGTCAAAGAACAGGTCAGATATTACCTGTTGGAACTGCAAGGAGAAAGGTCACTTCAGAAATCAGTGCCCAAAGCCTTCGGCAGACAAAGGCAAGAAGGAAGTCAATATGGCAGTAGATTCTGAAGATGATGCGCTCATTTGCTGTGTTGAAAACTCAACAGAATCCTGGATCATGGATTCTGGTGCGTCGTTCCATGCTAGTCATTCCAGAGAAGTAATGCAGAATTTCCGGCAGTACAAAGGAAAGGTCAGACTAGCAGACAACAAGAGCCTGGATATTACAGGTGTTGGGGATGTGGTCCTCAAGACAACTTTAGGTACAGATTGGACTTTGAAGAATGTCAAGTTCATTCCTTACTTGAAGAGGATGTTAATATCCGTGGGGCAGCTTGATGATGAAGGTCACCATGTTACATTTGGTGATCATCAGTGGAAGGTGACAAAAGGGAATTTAGTTGTTGCTAGAGGACAGAAGCGGGGTACACTTTATATGGTGGAAGTTTCTGATGCCGAAGCACACGCTGTTGAAGAAGTTAGGGCATCTACTCTATGGCACCAAAGACTTGGGCATATGAGTGAGAAGGGAATGAAGATGCTAGTTTCCAAAGGAAGAATACCAGAGCTAAAGACTGTGAAAGTTGATTTCTGTGAGCCATGTGTTCTTGGCAAACAGAAGAAAGTTACTTTCAAGAAGGTTGGTCATCAGCCCAAGTCCGGGAAATTGGAGCTAGTTCATTCAGATGTCTACGGTCCCACTTCAGTTTCTTCAGTGGGAGGATCCCGATACTATGTCACGTTCATAGACGATTGCATAAGGAAGGTTTGGGTTTATTTCTTGAAGCATAAGTCTGAAGTTTTCAGCACTTTCAAGAAATGGAAAGCTACTGTGGAAAATGAAACAGACTTGAAGATCAAGTGTTTCAGATCAGATAATGGGGGCGAATACAGTAGCAAAGAATTTGTTGATTACTGTGCTGACCAGGGAATCAGAATGCAGAAGACGGTTCCAGAGACACCTCAGCAGAATGGAGTAGCTGAGAGGATGAACCGTACATTGAACGAAAGGGCTAAAAGCATGAGACTGCATGCAGGTTTACCCAAGATGTTCTGGGCAGATGCGGTCAGCACAGCAATGTATTTAATCAACAGAGGACCCTCAGTCCCCATAGGGTTCAAGATTCCAGAAGAGGAATGGAAAGGTCGTGATATTTCTCTCAAACACTTGAAGGTTTTCGGTTGTGTCTCTTATGTCAAAGTTAAAGACTCGGAGAGAGACAAGCTAGAGGCAAAAGCAAGGAAATCCATTTTTATAGGCTATGGGTTGGATGACATGGGGTACCGCTTATGGGATAACCAAAATAAAAAGGTTATCAGAAGCCGGGATGTGGTGTTCAACGAGAACGTCCTATATAAAGATGAACTTACAAAGAGCTCAGGCAGAAACAAGCAACCAGAGAAAACAGAAAGTCAAGTCGAGTTTGAAGAAATCTCTGAAGATGACGTTGTGAAACCTATCAGTACTCCAGAGATAGGTGAAAGTTCAGGAAGCAGTGGGAGCTCTGATATATATGGAGATAGTGGGAGCACAGATGACAGTAGTTCTGAAGACGGGGTTGCAGATGATGCAGAGACCTCAACTCCTACTATTCGTAGATCCACTAGAGTACGAAGACCTCCAGTCAGGTATTCTCCTTCAGCAAATTACTTGTTGTTGACTGAGAATGGTGAACCTGAGTCCTATCCAGAGGCCTTAAGGATGAAAGATTCCATACAGTGGAAGAAGGCTATGGAAGACGAATTGAGCTCACTTGACAAGAACCAGACCTGGTCCTTGGTCAAGCTCCCAGCAGGGAAGAAAGCACTGCAGAACAAATGGGTGTTCCGGGTAAAGGATGAGATCGATGGCAGTAAAAGATACAAGGCACGATTGGTGGTCAAAGGGTTCCAACACAAACGAGGGGTCGATTATAATGAGATCTTTTCCCCAGTTGTGAAGATGACTACAATCAGGATGGTCTTGGGAATTGTAGCCTCTGAAGATCTCCATCTAGAGCAGCTAGATGTGAAAACAGCTTTTCTTCATGGTGACCTGGAAGAAGACATCTATATGGCACAGCCAGAAGGTTTTCCCACAGTCGGTAAGGAAAATCTGGTGTGTAAGTTAAAGAAAAGTATGTATGGTTTGAAGCAAGCTCCAAGACAGTGGTACTTGAAATTTGACAGCTTCATGCAGAGGAGTGGGTATCACAGATGTGAGATGGATCACTGTTGCTACTTGAAGAAATTCAACTCCTCTTACATCATCCTGTTATTATATGTTGATGACATGTTGATAGCTGGATCCGACATGTAGGAGATCAACAAGCTTAAGAAGCAGTTGTCCAAAGAGTTCGAGATGAAGGACTTAGGGGCTGCTAAGCAGATATTGGGCATGAGCATAGCCAGGAACAGAGTTACCGGTACATTAAAACTTTCGCAAACAAAGTATATCAAGAAAGTTTTAGAAAAGTTCAGCATGGCAGATGCTAAAGCAAGAAGTACACCTTTGGGAAGTCAGATACTCTCAAAGAAGCAATCCCCAAAGACGAAAGAAGACAGAGAACATATGGCTAAAGTTCCTTATGCATCTGCAGTTGATAGTTTGATGTATGCAATGGTGTGCACAAGATCAGATATTGCTCATGCAGTGGGAGTAGTAAGCAGGTTTATGTCAAATCCAGGAAAAGAGCATTGGCAAGGAGTAAAGTGGCTGTTACGCTACTTGAAAGGAACAGCTGAGATTGCCCTATGTTTCAGGAGAAAGGGGTAGTCTTAGAAGGGTTTGCCGATGCAGATTTGGGTGGATGTGCAGATTCGGGTAAAAGCACAACGGGATACGTTTTCACAATCGGAGGTACCGCAATCAGTTGGATGTCTAGGTTACAGAAGAGTGTTGCTCTTTCAACCACAAAAGCAGAGTATATGGCTATTGCAGAAGCAGCCAAGGAGCTTATATGGTTGAATAACTTCTTATCAGAACTTGGATTTCAGCAGGAGGATTGTGTACTGCATTGTGACAACCAAAGTGCAGTTCACCTGGCAAAGAATCCAGTGTTTCACAGTAGAACGAAACACATTCAGATGAGGTACCATTTCATTCGAGAGTTAATCAATGATGGAACTCTGAATCTGAAGAAAATCCTTGGAACGAAAAATCCAGCAGATATGTTCACCAACAAACAAATGCACCACTGACTCTACTTCCTCCAAACAAATAGGACAAATAATGGAAATCAGAAACAACCAAAATTTTGGAGTGGTGAAAACTAAGAAGTTAGAGTTGTTTGATGAGGTTGGGTCAATACCTTTGTCACTTAAGTTTGACCTTGTAGGAATGCAAGATAGACCAATACGCCAAAGAAGAATATTCAAAATGATTTGAACAAGATTGTTCCATCTAGTTAAAACAAGCGCAGTGGGTAAAGAACCACTGTCCAAAAAGGATCTAGTTAAGGACACCAAAAAATCACCAGAAAATCCTAACGACCACTCTAACCGAACCTGCGTCTCTGAAAACTCGTACAAAAACAATGTCAATTTCTTATTTCTTAATCTTTTAGTCTTCGCTTCAAGGACATCTTGCGATTTTCATCAACTTGTTGAAAGACTTAACTTTTAAATCGGTGGAATAGTATCATCATTATTTCCAAAATACTTTTTCAAATAAGATACATGAAAAATATAATGCATTCTTTAAGATCCAAAGGTATATCAATATTGAAGCCTTGTGATCCCACTTTCTTTTATATCCCACTTTCTTTTATATCTTGAATGGTTACATATCTTGGACTTAGTTTACATTTCTTTGCAAATCTCATAACACCTTTCCAAGATGATACCTTTAACATGACCAAACATCCTATTTTCATATAAAATGGTCTTTTTCAAGTTTGAGTGACTCATTTTCCTATTTTAAGACGCTTTCATATTTGTTTGGGTCACCTTTATATTTTGATATGTCAATCTTACTATTTTTAAGCTCGGAAGCTTCTTTTCTCCAACTTATAACCAACAAAAGGTGTTTTACACTTTCCTTGATACAAATCCTCAAAAGGTGGCATTCTGATGCTTGAATGGTAACTATTATTGTAAGTGTTATGATTTTATTGATGATAAATGCTATACAATTTATTTACTACACTCACAATATGTCGGCTCACACACTATGTTGACATATATTGGTTACAATCTGGAGAGGTATTTATAGTGGATAAGAAGATCTAATTGAATGGTGACAAATCATCTACAACCATGCTTTCTGCATCCTCCACCTCTGATAGGACAGGTCATGGGTCATGCAATATAGAATGCGTTTATGCTCCTACATGTATCCCATGTCAGACCTTGTGATCAGTGTTAAGAGACCTTTAAGAGATAAATCCTTTGACATTGAACTTATTTTCTGTTCTGCTAAAGTTGCTTCTCCAACACCTCTGACCATCGCTTCAGTTATTGAACTAGCTCACGACTCCTGATCTATTTGGTGCTAAATTCCTATGGGTTCTCGATCCCTTGTGAACTCCTGTGTTAGAATATGGAGGCTTGGAGTGTGAAAATTTAGTCAAAAATGTGGGGAAACACACATGTGGGAAACAAAAACATGTTCTTACTTGCCAACCATAGCCTCTTCTTTTGATTTCACAATTTTCATTTCACATTAGCTCCCATGCCTATAAATACAAGGCTTTGATAAGCAAACCAATTCACCACACAAACACAAACACACAACAAACACAAATAGATAGATAGATATATCAATAGCCTTTTGTGCAGAGTCCAGTTTGGCAGCCAAAAGTGCGAGTGATATTTTCTTGTGAGTGGTCAGACTACAAGTGCAGTTTAGCCTTGTATGATTGTAGTGTTTTCTTGGTGTTAATAAAACTCTCTCTCTCGTTCGCCCGTGGACGTAGGTCGTGATCCCGTGACCGAACCACGTTAAATATTGTGTTCCGATTTTACATTTTCGTTTACCGTTTATTTCGATAATTTTATCCCGCTCGTGTCACCGAAATCAAATATCGATTGGTTTAAAGTGCTTAACTCGTTTTGTTATATCCCAACATCCTGATGTGTCCAGACTCTTGATCCTTCCAAAGTGAATACTTGTCAGACCTGGCTAAATTAGCCACTGGCTTATTGGTCCACTTCGAATCACCGATCAACCTACTTGCCTCCAAAATATATAACACAAGCTCTTAGCATATCTTCAAGGGTTTGAATTGTTTGTTTGCTTTGACCATCCTTTTGAGGGTGATATACTATGATTTGGTTGATTGTTGTTCTCAACTCTTCTTTCAAAAACTTCAAAAATCTTGATATGAATCAGGCGTCTCGATCAAAAATAAATTTTGATGGAACTCCATGAAGTCTAACTACTACATTTATATATACTTTTGCCAATTTTTTGTAAAGGTGTTGTTTCTTTTATTGCCAAGAAAGGAATGCTTTTCGTCAATTGTTCAATAATGAACTCAAATGGCATAATGACCCTAACTTTCCTCGATAATCCCATATTGAAATCCATTAATCTCATCCCACGTTCTGCCCGATACTTACAATGATTATGACTTTTCATAAGGCACTTGATGTTCAAATTTCAGTTCTGTGCATGTCATACATCTGGAGATATACTTAAACACTCTTGGACTCTTGGTTTTATTCCTGGCCACCAATATTGTCTTCCTAAGTCTTTGTATGTCTTTGTACTCCTAGGATGAATGGAGTACTTAGATTTGTGTGAATCATCTGATACTAATTTTTTATTTCCTATAAATGCACCGACCCAAATACGCCCCTTGTATGTTTTCAATCTTTGCTCATTCTCTTCAAATTCATGTTTATTAAAAAAACTTTTCTTTCTTGACTCGTTCTTCTTTCAAAGCTTCTACTAGTGCAAATTTGATCTTCTCAATGAAAGTTGATACCAATTCTATTCTCATTCACCTTCCCATGTGTAACATAAAAAAATTAATGTTTAGGATGTTAATATAGTTAGATAGACTGCTTTTCAAACTTGGAATTAGTAGTGAAGTGGTTCGATTTTATGAAGACTTCAAGAATGAAGACAATTTTGTCATGGAGTAGAAAAAAGGATTCTAATTTTCATTTTGATGAAATTTATGTATTTTTGCTTTGTATAAGTAGTTAACATGAATTAACTACATATGTTTTTAAATTTACTTCACACATGACCGATCACTCGGTTAGAAAAGAAAGCAGCTACAAATGGGTTTATTTTGTTTATATATACAAACAATATGTTTTTTGCGACTACTTCCCACATACTGTTTCGTTGTTCTTTTGCTAAGACATACGGAATAGTATCAGTGGTGGGGTGGGATTTAAGTTTTAGAAAAGTGGATCATTTTAATAGTTGCTGAGAATTCTCGATGCCCTCATTCAATAATAAACACACAATTTATACAAATACAATTAGGTTTCAGTGGGACCATATCTATACAAAAGGGCCGACACTAATCAAACTAATACAAGGAGTACAATCAATGATACGTAGAGTACAATGGGTCTATTATCCGCCCGCAGTTTGAGCGGGAGACTCGCGAATGCTCAAACTGGATCGAAAGTCGGTGAACAGCGCATAGGGGAGACCTTTGGTGAAAATGTCGGCAAACTGAAATCGGGACGGTACGTGTAAGACTT